>JBBPQU010000232.1:0-29379 GCA_038092655.1 Boletus sensibilis | reverse complement strand
CGCATCCCGTGCCATTTATGCTCTCCAACATGCACACAGTGACTCCAACTAGGCCGTCGCGACTCGGCAATGGGTATAATTCCCTCTCTGATTATTGTACAGTCAACTTAAATGTCGTGATAGACGAGTTCGAAATTATGGGAGTTCCCAAGGAACATTGTCTCCTTTGTCGTCGCACCGGCGTTCGCCTTCCCGCGAACTTTACCCTAAGCCGGCAATCGAATCTTCCGTCGACCCACAGTCTAGGCACTATCCTGGTTTCGACATCTTTCGAGACAGCGAACATCGCCGGGGCTCCCCGGTTCTAAGAGTGCCCCTGCCATCTGATGGCGATGCTCAGGTTGATAGATCCGAGGAGGACAAGGAGAATGTGCCACTCAGGAGGAGGGCGAAGAAACTCTGTTCAAAGAAACGTCTTTTGTCTTGTCTCGATGGTTCGGATGCATTGCGTGTCAACACACCCGCGCAAACGAGTAAGGCTGTTCATCCTGAACGAACACCTTTTTCTGCACGCCAGGCTCTACGATAATTCATCGTGGGTCTTTCCGCCCCTGAGAGCTTTCCCGCGTGGGTGAGCCCAATCGCGTTAAAGAAAAAAAAAAAAACGTTCGCAAGACGACAGGAAATGTCAAGGGTATCAGTCACGGGAGATTCATGCACTGTTGTTGCAAATCTGGGGAGTGTGGGGGTGTTATGATGAATCTACGGAGTATGTTCATGATATCATATGCTGTTAATTGATTTGTACCGTCTCCTACGAGACCGTAATGTTATGTTAAATTGGATACAAAATCTACTCACGTCGTCTATACAACCGGGATGCTTCTTCTCTTGATTCCGTTATCTTATATCTGTTTGAGTAGCTCGACTCGTGATAATCTTGCAGCTCAGCCCACCCTGACCTGCAATCACTCCCAATTACCTAGGGGGTTAAATCAAGGTTTCACTTGACGGGGAGGACCCAACTGTCTACCTCGGGAATCAACTTTAATATCAATAAACAATAGGAAGATACAATTGCAAGTTAAATGATATTGAGGTATCGAGTAATGATCAAACGACACACGATTTATTTTGCCTTGCGACAACAGTCCTGAGGGTGATGCGGTGAGTTTGGCTAACTCCACCTACTTCATGGTGCAGGGTAGCGATACCGGTAACGGTAGGATCCTGGGTAAAACACCTTTTGCTCTGCGGCCCAACTGCGGGGAGATAATTGACTGATTGAGTTCTCACCTTAATGGTCAGAATGCGAGTCATTCATCTTTGCTAGTTTTGCTTTATACTGCCGTCCAAAGCTCAGCGCTCAGGAGCGTTTAGCACCTTGGGCCCTTGACTGCGCAACGGCGCGTGGAATGTAGCACGCACAAGCACTCCAAAGTGCAAATAGTGAAAGCGGCTTAGGTACAAACTGATGATTACATAATGCCTGATCCGAAGTGTTGCGGTGTAACATCAAGTTTATCCACGACTAAAACTTTGGACCGCCGAGTTAAAATGAGGTTTCCTGTCACTAATGCGATTCTACTCGCCTCGCTAGCTTCCGTCGTGACTGCGCAATTTGGGTTTTTCGACCACATGTTTGGGAATCATCAGGGCCAACAGCAAAGACAACAGCAACCTCCACATGGAGGCTCGCAATGGATTGCCCACCCTGAGGCAGGTCAGTGTGGATCATTAGTCTGTCTGATGAGACATTCATGCATTTCTACAGTTCCATGCTCCTCGTATTTGTGTCCAGATAGTGTGGTCTGCGTTGCTCGGCCCTCGGAATGTCCATGTCTTCGTGAGGAGGATATCAAGTGCATTGTACCCGACGCCGAAGATGTAGAAGCTGGTACAGTGGTGTGTGTAAGAGGGGCGAGTGGATGTGCAGCTGTTGAGCGCTTAACGCGCGCGCATTTGAAGTGAGCTACCAACGATTGGATGGAGGTACACGTCGAGAATTTGCTAGTCAAGTACTGCATACTGCGACTATGGTAATCAAGGCAGTACATAAATGGTCTTCACTCCGCCGATCCCAAACTCCGCGCACCTAGTACGGATTATGTAATCGAAAGGTTCAGAACTTAGACCTTTGCACGAAACCGTCATTTGCAACGGCAATGGCTGCTCCCCGACCGACAGTACGTGTCTCCCAGCCAATGTTTTACCACTCATCTCAGCCAAGCCACCTAGTCAAAGCTCCCCCCTGGCGCCAACCGCATTCTCTTTGTCAAGAATCTCAACTACCAGATCACTGGCGAAGATCTGTATGACCTCTTCGGTCGCTACGGGAGCATTAGGCAGATTCGTATGGGAAATGAACCAAAAACAAAGGGGACAGCGTTTGTTGTATTTGAGGATGTGATGGACGTGAGCAACGAATTTTCTCATCAACGGTTTGCTCTGATCCATTTATGCAGGCAAAGAATGCACTCGATCACCTGAATGGGTTCCATTTACAAGAACGGTATATTGTCGTTCTTTACCATATGCCTGCCAAACAAGATGCAGCAGCAGCGAAGGCTGACTTGGCACGGAGAGAAGAAGAGCTCGCGCAGCTCAAGAAAAAACACGACATTGGAGATGACTAACTAGATGTGTCTCAGACATTCATACTCTGTAGTTGCTCTGTAGCCACGGCGCGTGATTACTATCCATATCACATCCCACTGTATCTATTATGCATAATAAGTGTCCTGTTTATCCGAGACCATGCATTGATTTCCAGAATGGTAAGGAAAGACTCCATGGAGAATGCAACGTCCGTCATGTTAGTTCATGAGAGCAGCAAGTTATCCCACGTAACAGCGCCTGGATAATCAACCCAACCCATTGCACTTTGGACATTTCTTGTCTATTTGTGGCGCTGAATTGAACAATAGTCATCCACAAGTTCTAAAATCGAACGAGTCGCGTACCATACTGTTGTGGGTATTGGTGGCTTGGTTTGGACGGTATCGGTGAGTTTGATAGAGCATAAAGGTGAATAAAGCACCTACTATTGCCAACATGTTTTGGTGCATCCCGGTGGAACACACTTTGGGGTGTGCTTGGGACTAAACTTGCAGTTAAGAAGATCGCACTTAATCTAGATGGCGTCAGCCACATCTCTACAGCGCATAGGCTGACCCACTTCTTCATCCGGCTATTGACAACCATTATGAGTGGCAATGAACGACCAAAATATTATGCCTTACTAGGTTTATAACATGTCCACACCTGTGACAGGGTTGGCTTAGAGAGAGTGCTTTTCATTCATAGATAATGCGGGTGGACTCACACTTTATAAGTGTTCCGCACTCTTCACATTGAGAACAGGACGTGAGACTCGGCAGCGCGGGTTGAATGTACTACGCACCTTCTCCAGTAACACATATCGAATACTGAATGTGAGGGTAGCATGCAGGTCCGTCGTTTTTATACCTCGAGACATGGTTCTCTCACCTGCTTACACGAGGTCGTCTACATGCTCGACATGGGGATAGCCAGGCAAGACTGTATGTTCACGTCATCCGTCCTCCCGGCAATAAGAAAACCAATCCAGAGACGGTCGCACGACCTGGAGAAGCGAATCGGGATGGCAGCAGTAGGCCAAGGCTCGCGCCTATGGGATATTGTTGCCGGAAACGCCGACGTCGAAACTCGTCAGAAGGCAACACTTCCATAATGCATCCACAAAGTGGGTCCTGGTGGCACCATATGCGCAGCTTCTACAACGCGGGCAATGCTGAAACAGGTATCACCCTTGCACCCATTCTCAGCTATGAGTCTCACCGGCCAGTTAGAAATATTTGAGCATGTGAAGAAATTGAAACAATTCCTTTGACAGTGCCTCTGTATATATCTATTTTTTTTTCTTTGGCGGGGGGTGATGGAACCGATGAAGAAAAGGGGGACCTCATGGTATTTGCGTTGAAATCTACTTTTTGCAGCATCTTTGTGTGCGATCTGGTGACAAATGTTCACTTCCCGCACACGGCCGCTCCTAAAAGCGGGCATCAACTTCCCGAGATAACATTAACTGCGATTACCATTGAACAAGTTCACAAGGGTGTACTTCATCTTGCGAAGGTGTTTTTTGTGATCATTGTTTCGTGGTGCTCGAAGTTCGCCGCACTATCACTTGCGAGGCTGTCTCAACTATGATCCGGTCTCCCGGTTTACTGATCCGATTGACATATCGGATTTATACTACGAGAGTGAAACCCGCGTAGAAAAGACATGCAGATTCCTGCAGATCCTCGTCGCCGTTTCAGGGTGTTTATCACGACAGACTGCGTTCCTGTCTCGTCATTCCTCACCGGCGTTGACCAGCATAGGTGTGTTACTAGTCAGAGCCTAGCTGTCGTATCCTGCAGTAATGTGTCGGTTCCAATTTCATGTCCTTCAGGGGCATTCGCGTGGGTATGCAGTATAGCCGTGGCCGAGGGGAGTCACCCTCGTGGCACCTTGTCAAGAAGTCAGTATCTTTCTCTGGCGAATTCAACCCTTGGGTGAAAACCTCGCGAAGGTCTGATCGGTTGTTCTCGAATTGAGGTCAAATTTCAATAGTTTGTATTATGATCCATTGGTTTCATCATCCGGGAACCCCGGAGAACGACCTCCGTCAGGTGCTGTTGTCCGACTCATTCACGGATACGTGTAGGTCGATAATTGATTCAAGGATATACACATAAGTTCTAGACCCCTCATTTCCTCACCTTTGAGGACAATTCGCCTAGAGGGAGGGACAGGGGTCTTGGCGTATCCTCGATTCCAAGGTCGCACTCTCCGAGGGTGTTGAACCGAGAAATACAACTCACCGCAGGTGATGAGATGTTGGTAGTCTCCGGCACGCGCAGGCCGCCTCCCTAGTTGGGACTGCAAAGGGTACTCCGTGGAGATCCGATTACGCCTCCACGGGTGACCCTATTCCGCTGACCGCATGATTTACCCCGTTCGCTTCACATAGTCTCACTTCCGTGCGCGAACGCTGCGAAACAGGGCCCGAAGGCAGTGAGGATCGAAACCCTCGGCGACCGCCTAGAGAAATTGCGACAACACTCCTTGCTTCCCTTTCTATGCTATCTTTTATGGTCAGTGCGAAGTGATAGTCCGCCAGTGACCGGTTTCATGCAGGCTCTCAGGCTCTCGCCTATCGGCGTTCGCCCGCTAACCATTGGAGTTTCGTTCGATACGCTCATAATGCATATTAGCATTTGCTACACTCTCGGCAAAAACAACTCCAGCGTTATGAAATTTTCCTATGCATTATGAACATATTGGCTGTACCAGTTACGTGCCTCTCTGTGCCTTCAATTGAATGCGCAAGTCGCCGTGGACAATATTTGGCTACGGGGGGATGTGCCTAAGTGGGAGAACCAGGTCCAGGACCAAGCGGTCCGGGCTCAAATGATTATTCGAAATTTCGAAATTTCGAATTCACCGTGGTATGCCTTGGTGCGGCCTGTTCCGAGAACGTGCGTGCCCTATGACGAAGTGCGTCGCATCAAACAATCAGCCCGGCTATGAATTTCATAGAGCTTGGTTATGCTTGACGGACCCGCCTCTGGTTTTTGAGGAATATAGAATAATGGTGCTTGACAAGATTGATAAACACAGGAATATAAAGAGATACCAACACCGTAACGATAAAAGGACATCAAGAGTACAGAACGAAAGAGGTGAGAGCCAGTCAAACAGGTAAAAGCCGCTGTCAAATGACCCCACAAACTATTCAGCCAGAATACATTCTAAATAAGTTCCGCAGCATTGACCGGCATTTCATCCTGGAATATGTACTGAGGCTAATTCATTGTGACGAAGGTGGAATGACTTACTATCTGGGTGCTGTAGAATTGTTCTGCAGGAGAGGCGTGACTACGAGGGTCGGATAACGAGAGAAATGGTCTTACCGATGTCGCGGAGGATGCGTACGTCGTCAACCGTTACGAACTAAGAAATCCTGCATGAGAAGTTGGGAACAGGAGAGGCGTGCAACGTACATTGATAGCAACACCTTTCCTGCCAAATCGCCCAGAACGGCCAATTCGATGTATGTAGTTCTCACGATTCCTGTGAAGGACAGTCAGAAATGTGAGTAATGTCAAGGAAAAAAAGTGGTTACGCTGGGAGATCGTAGTTAATGACAAGTGAGACCTGCTGGACATCGATTCCTCGGGCCCACACGTCAGTCGTAATAAGCACGCGCCTACAACAGTTTTCGTAAGATTTTTTTTTTCCAAGCACGGAGGTTTATGACTTACGATGTTCCCCCGCGGAACTCCGCCATGATAGCGTCTCTCTCTTTCTGCACCATCTCACCGTGCATTGAGGACACAGTGAAATTAGCGGCTCTCATCTTCTCCGTTAACCAATCAACCTGTTGAGATGATAAGCCCAAACAATAGTATTTTAGCCACAGACTCGAACCTTTCGTCGGGTGTTACAGAAAATCACAGCTTGAGTGATGGTGAGTGTGTCGTACAAATCACATAGCGTATCGAATTTCCAGTCCTCCTTTTCTACAGCCACGAAGAACTGCTTGATCCCCTCAAGCGTCAATTCGTCACGCTTTACTAGGATTCGGATGGGGTCCGTCATGAATTTAGTTGTCATCTCCAACACGTCGTATGGAAGCGTAGCGCTCAACAATACGACTTGTGTTGCTGGAGGAAGATAGCGGTAGACGTCATATATTTGATCCTTGAAACCTTTATTAAGCAGCTCGTCTGCTTCGTCAAGGACGAGCATCTTGATGTTCCGTGTCCGAAGAGCTCTTCGGCGAATCATATCAAAGACACGTCCTGGAGTCCCTGACACCACATGTTGCCCGTATTCCAGCTTTCGAATGTCCTCACCAATGGATGTCCCTCCAATGCATGCGTGACATTGGACGTTCATATAGTCACCAAGAGCAAGTACGACGGATTGAATTTGAGTAGCAAGTTCTCTTGTCGGGGAGAGAACAAGTGCCTGGGTTTCGCGCACAGAAACATCGATGGATTGGAGGATGGATATCGAGAAAGTTGCAGTTTTACCGGTTCCCGACTGCGCTTGAGCGATCACGTCGCGTCCTTGAATAATGGGTAATATGGCGCGTTGCTGGATGGCAGAAGGTTTTTCAAAATCTGGAGGGAATGAGATTTAAAAAGGAAGAGTTGAGGCGAAGACAGACTGTAAGCATAGATTCCTCGAAGAAGGTCCTCCTTCAAGCTAAGGTCGTCAAAAGTTGACACGACCGAGACGGCTTCTGACGACTCAAATATAAGTTTCTGACAGAATACGTCAACACTACATCCAGACTGGCTCAAAAGACGACTTCACCTCGTCTCCGGGGTTGATGCCAGACATTTTCGATAACTTTTTTGTGGAGGATAGGGCAGAGAGGCGGTGGCGGGGTTTGAAAGTGACCCAACACTCCAGAACTGGACGTTGTCTTCACGCAAGGATCATGGACTCCATCATTGAAACACAACGACAGGCCCACGAAGAAATCGAGCGCTACGAGATAGCGCTCTATTCTCTCCTATCCCGAAACCAGCCCAGCCATGAGGTCAGGTTGCAGACGGAGCATAAAGCAGCTCAAGTCATGAGCCGCATTTCTTCTCGTGTGGGCTCACTTAAAACCCAGTATGATGACGAAGACGCCCGCAAGGCTGAGATAGATGCGCTTACTGCGCCAGCTCAGCCAGGTGACCTCTCCGAGTTCTACGCGCGGTTGGTGAAGATTCAGGACCACTACAATAAGTATCCTGATGTTGCAGCAGGAGCCTTCGAATTAGAGCTCGCTGCTCTTCTTGAGGAGGGGAATCAAGATGGAATAGACGAGGAATTCGAGGAGGAGGACCGTGCGTACCTAAGCATATGGCCACCTGTGACGCTTTATTCATTACCTGTTCAGCTGTATCGTTGATATTCTCCGGAGAAGAAGCATATGGGAAATACGTCGATTTGTATGCGAACCACACCACCTACAACAATCTGAAGAACATCACAAAGAGGCTGCCCTACTTGCAGTACTTGGATGTTCTTCTAGCAATTCAGAACGGCACACTGCACAACGAACTTCCCAAGCAAACGCGGAATTCCAAAGAATATGAGGTGTACGTGTATTCTTCTCGCAGGTATAATCCCCATACTCAGCTCGTCTTAGCTATATTCGGAATTTGCACGATTACCTGTTATCCTTTCTCAAGCGGACGCAACCACTTATAGACATAGACTCAAAACACCGGGAGGACGAAGCTGAGTTTCAGAAGAAATGGGAGGCGGGCGAATTTGATGCCGACTGGGAAGATCAAAGTACCAAGCGTGTGCCCGAGGAGGAAGCAGAAGGCATATGGTGCTCCGCTTGTGAGATGCTTCCCCTTCGGCGTCACGCGTACATTCATTCCATTGATCACAGGTCAAAAAAGCTACTCCAAGCAAACAGTGTACGACGCACACTTGACCTCGAAAAAACATGTCAAGGCGATTGCTAAGCAAGCCGCCTCCAGCGAGCCGCCACAAAATCCAAACGGCGTTCATGCGTCTCCTACACCATTTCCCAGTGACGCAAGTCTATGGCGGTCTAGGTTACGAAATGCTGCACTTTTCACAAGTCTTTCCGCCTCTCTACTTGCCATGCTCGCTCCCACAATCAACGAAACAAAATCCAACGTGGAACGCCGCTTCTCTCTGACCGCACGCGAGCGTGAGCAGGAACTGCTTGAACAATCAAAACCTCCCGTCGCTCCCACGAATAACGGAGATGGTGCAGGCGAGGAAGAAGAGGAAGAAGAAAGGATTTACAATCCTCTCAAACTCCCCCTCGGTTGGGATGGGAAGCCGATTCCATATTGGCTGTATAAGCTGCATGGTCTCGGCGTCGAATATCGATGCGAGATATGTTCCGACCACGTGTACATGGGAAGGTACGGGGGTCTTACAGTGTTAGCCGACAATTGCTCATGGTTCAATCCACAATAGGAAAAACTTTGACCGACACTTCCAGGTACTTACCCAAGGTCGACTTTGTTGGATCATGCAACCTAATCACTGTTTACAGGAATCCCGGCATGCTTTCGGTATGCGGGCTTTAGGTTTGCCGAATACGAAGCATTTCCACGAAATCACTCGCATAGAGGATGCGCTCTCACGTGCGTTTATTTTCTTTGTGCACTTGAAGCCAACCAAAACCGACAATTGCCCTTAGTCGCAGAAAAGCTTAAACGGGAAGGAAGGCACGAAATATTCGAGCAGGAAACGATGGAAGAGCTTGAGGATGACGAGGGCAATGTATACAACAAGAAGACATACGAGGATTTGAAGAAGCAGGGGCTGATCTAGTTGTCTTCGTAGTCGTTGATGTTGTTTGCTTGTACTGCATTGCCTCTTTCCATATTTTAATTCCACCTCCCAAGGAAAAAGTCTCTATTCAGCTATTTCACAGGCCCAGAGGTATTAACACTCCTACGCGCTACTGGTTCAGGGGTAATGGGCATGGGAAGGTCAGCTGCATGTGAATAGAGTTCCTCGTCTGATGACGGGCACGATGACAAGGGGGAGTCTCCTGGTGAATCGAAGGGATTTGCAAGAGTTGTCTCCAGTAATGGAGGCGAAATCACCAAGCTCCCCTTGTTGACTTTTACATGGTACTCAGTCTAACCGTTCAACACGAATGTCAAAGTGACCCTCACCAAGTTTTTCCCACCAATGCAAATCATCTGAACTCGGGGCGGGCACTGTTAAATAGTGCTTCAGGGCCAAGGCAGATTCGAACTAAGAAGCCTTACGATCATCCGTGTCGGATGGCAAGGCAAGAGCCGCAATTTTTTCTTCGAGCATCTCACCAGGAACAGCAGCCAAGGTAGTCTCAAGTAGCAAATGAGAAAGTGCGGCGCGTTTTACCGCATCGATAATCCGCACTTCAGTTCGGAATAGCGCGAAAACTAAAAGAGTAACGCTCTAAGGTCCCGTAGTGAGGAAAAACTTCAAGTAGATTACCCGGTCGGTGATCAGAGCCTCGGAGCTCAGCTCGCGAATACACGGACAGGTCTAGGCCGCCTTGAAACAAAATTCTGTCTGGAACGCGAGTGAAACGGGATAAAGATGAAGGTGGCCGAGGCTACATACCAGTCCAAGCGGGTATTCGCATTTTCTCGCTCGAGTCATAGTTGTCTGTCCCGACGTCATACTTGTATGTGGGAGGGAACAGTAATGGCCCTTCATCGTACCCCGCAAAAGCGTCGCCGGTCTCAATTGCTGATTTTAGCTGTATATACGTTTTGTTCTCGGCTTTTTCCTGGGAGCGGGGGTGCCTACCTGGTCTGATCCAACAAGTGGATCATAATATCTCTCCGTCACGAGAGATCTGACGCTTTCATTTGGAAGGTCAATGCGATAGTTGGTGTCAGCTAGCCAGATGATATTGCTACGGGACTTTCGTGAGGAAATATCCCTTCCCTCGTTCATGAACGTACTCGTGGCTTGCGATTGTTTTCCCTTTGAGGAAGTGCAGTCCTTTTGTAATTGTCCAGAAATCAGCATTGCGTTCTTCAACATTAGAGTGTCCAGCGGCCAGATGGGCGGTGACAAAGCAAAAGCTGGTGTCGTGGTAGTCCAGTCGAACGCCAATCCCCCCTTTGTTTCCTGATATTCCCCGCAAACCCGTCTGATCAAAGGGTCAACGAACAATCCTAATGCAGACGATCCGACCCACCTTCCGAGTAGCACCTTCGACATTGCGAATTACAGAGGTCAGCTTTGATTTAACTATAACAAAAAGAGCGGTGCCGACCAACTGCAAGCGGAACATTACTTCGGAGTAAATAAACAGGATTTAGAAGTGAATACCTGCTCGCTACGCAGTAGCACGTATTCTCCTGAGGTCTTTAACCGGCCATTGATTGTTTCCATGATCTTCTGTTCCCATACCCGCCTGCATGCTTTCAGTCAGCAGCGAGTCAAGTCACTCAAGGAATGTTAGGTACCTTTTTTCTGGGTCAGTCTGGATAATCTGTTGAGCAGTGAGGAGTACTATCTCTTGGAAACCCAGAACAAAGATATCTGGCCTATGGAACTGGACGTCAACAAAGCTTTTCTCCTTGATATGAAAGCTTACTCGAGAAAGTCTACACCAGCGAAGCAGTCAGAACCAGCCCATCAGCGTGAATTGTTCGTTAATTTGACTCACTATCTCGGGGGAACAACCAGGGAATCAAGCTTTCAGATGGAGGCTGTACAGTGTATGTTCACATCAACGGATTTGAGAATAGCATTCTTTGGTTTACCTTGCCATTTACATTCCAGGTGCCGACGAATATGGTACATGGGCGGGTAGAGGAATATTCCGATATTCTGTAAGCTTGGAGTTTAGTACTAGTAGTAACCGCATCTTCTGAGTAACCGACCGTTCGTTTAGTGTCTTCCGGACCATATCATGAACAGGGTCAAATATGTTTACTTGTGTCTGGTTGTTGAGGTTTCCCTGTCACACCTTTAGAAATTTGGTCAAGAAAAGGGAGTCAAAGAACCTACGAGGAACATGTCAATCGCGATTTGCTTGTTCTTGTCCTGAAAATTATTGATGTACGCTCTTGATACGCTTTTCGTTGCATCAGAGAGAACACCTTTGGAAAAAATCATTCCGTTTTTCTTGAGAGCAATAAACCCAGGCCTACCCGCTAGTGTCCGTTTGCCAGTCCGCGTAAAGCTTGTATTCAGAGCACCAGTACCGGCATATATACGCGATAGTGCATCACCATTTTCTGCCCAGAGTTCCCTGTGATGTGCCCAGAGAGCGTTGGCTTGTAACCATTCGCGATGGACAAGGCCAAGGAACTGCTCAATCGCTTGGCGTGAAAGGATATCTTGGACGAAATTGGTCCGGTCCAAGCTATATCAGAAGAAGTCAACACCGAATAAAAGATATTTGAATCTACGGTACCAATCCAGACAGTTTGTCCTGAATACTCCATGTTGTTCCGTGATTCTTTCACCCGTCGAGGCATCAGTTAACGTGAACCCGAAGCGATCCATGTGATCAGCAATATCTTCCAAATTCCTTTGGATCGTAAGAATGCGAACAAGCGACGAGGTAATCAGCTTACCCAAGCTCCCTTACAATACTATCATGACCACCGATTCTAACTGCGTTGTGGAAGTCATAGTGTGTGATGCTGAGCTGGTCACCCCAAATCCCTTTGGCTTGGTATAGATGCTTTGCATACGCTGCTGTCAGAGTGGCTTCGTTCTCCTTTGTACCGAGAAGATTGATTGCATGTGTCGCCCCGTATGCTTCTATGAGATGTGCGAAGTGGCGCTCGAATGCGGGTTGTGACGCTTGTGGACGAGTTATCTGAATGCGTTGACCGAACGTTTGTATCCCCTGTTGTTCCCAAAACACTGTACTCAAAAGTGAGATGGAAACGGAAGTGAGTGGAGAAATAGCATACATGGAACACTTCCTCGTACTTGTATGTAACTCGTGGAGTGCTGGTCTGTACTCAAGATCGTTTCGGTCTGCGACCCTTACTTAAAAACAGGCTAAATGAATGGATTATTTGTACACTCGCCTCTACAAAGTTTGCGGTATGTCCGTCATCATCGACGCCTCGGGTATTGAAGCGGGTGCCTGCCCTCTTCCACCCGAGGCGTGATATCAGCGATAATGTGGCAATCACAGGAGCGCCGTTGACGGGCGGTGCTGGGAGAGCCATAGTAGACACTCCTACGTACCCCTGTATGGCAAGAACCTAAAATGTCCCGGGATTCATATGCCATCAAAAAAACATAAAGTAGTATTACGCACGATGAATTGGCATCGATCAAGATCTTGGCGTTCGTGTGGATCAAGTTTCTCCCGAAAATCAAGTAAACTTCGGATGATGTATTCGTTCCAAACGAATCGTTCATCAAAGACCCCGGTATCATATTGGATGCGACTATCTCGAGACAACCGTACAGCGAGCCGTGTCGATAGGTCCCACGGTGGATCCAGGGCGTAGTAGAAAGAACCAGAAGATAGGATCTTTGTGAGTGGCATACAGGGATGTTCGAAGACTGCATTCGAGTTGAGGGCTTGTAAATATGCTTCTCTGCTTGACATCGTGTCCATCGTGTTCTCCGGATTGACGAGCGAGTCTTGAGAAGAGGAGAAATCGTCCCAGGAGGACGATGTCAGACAATAAAACCGGACTTCATGGATCCTCGCAACCTTCTCCGGGAGTGATTGAGATGGACGAGTGTTCCCTACTTCAGTAGCCGTAGTGATCACCGCAAGGAATATGTCTATGTCCACGGTGAGTATACACCAGTGATACGATGGTACGTGTACGCGCCATTTTCTACCGAAATGAGTCCCAAACATCCTTTCACAGTGCGGTGTGTTAACCTGATTGTACCGGTAAGATTTACTTCATCGCCAGGCAGAAATTCGACCACGACTTGACTCGCATTGGCTTCCGCCGCGCGAAATATAAGTGCCTTGTGTGGGTGTCCTAGTCTCTCCCCACGAGAGTCTGTCAAGAGATAGAGGGTTCGCGGGTTATGTCCAAGGTAGAGATGCATCTGTGCGAAGAAGCAGGTTGGATCTGGGCTAGAACTCGTAACCAAGTTCACGCCAGGCTGCAGAACCAGAAAAAGCAGATAATCCGATACGTGGTCGCACACGAACGAGTGTAAAGATGAACACCACCCAGGCTACTCCTTTCCCAGCACCCATGCACAGCACCGTTCTCTGAGGGTCGCCGCCGCCAATCTTAATTCCCGCAGGCATTTCTGCACCTACCCGATGTGTAGCACCAGTATATGAAGCAGTCTTATGTACAAAACACATGCTCGTGACTAACGCAAGGCCTTGTTCGCAGAGGCGCAACTCATTCGTCGACAGAGCGGTTACATCCAGAGCTCGGAATTCGTCTGGATGAAAGCATGGCATTACTGTCCGCAACCCCTCTAAAAACTTCTGGTGAACGTCGAGGGAACCGGCTTTGCTGAAAAGATGTAGGATCAACTTCAGGCTGAGAGATGTGGCTTGAGACTTTCGGGCTACGTGGTGGGGGTGAACGGAGAGGCGAGTGCAGCGATGATGTCGAAGGTGACGGCAACGGATAAGTGGGAGCTGAAGCTGAAGATGGGCGAGTGATCAGCCCATTTGACTTGTCCGAGGCCAGGATTCTGTCCTTGGAAATGACAGAAAACATAGATTTGAATAGTGAGGATTTGGATCGCTGAGCGCTAGCATGCGATGATGAGGTGGAAGACGGATCCACAAGATTACCTGATAGTGCTCATAAGTTAGAGCCCAAAACATGGAAACGAGAAAAGTACCCGACGATGTAGGAAGAGCATTGTCGTTAGCGCTCAAGCTCAAGAATAAGAACAATGGGACAAGCCAGACACAAATACCAAAGAAGGTTGCGATGTCTGTGAAACCAGGTGCGTTAGAGACCGGGCCACGGTGCCTATAGCTCTGTCTCGCATCGCGGGCAAGACGAGAGAAATGGATGAACCACAGAAAGTGATTGGTGATAGCCATCACACACGAAGCGATGAATGAAGCGGAAGACAGCGAGATGAGGGGCCAATGAGTCGAGAAGTTCTGCAGATATACTATGTGGCAGATGATTGAGAATATTGTCTGGAGCAGGGGGAGAGAATCGGTGACATAAAGCAAGACGTGTAAAGTAATGATAGCCTAGAAGATGAGGTGTGAACAGAGTACTCCACAGGGAGGAAACTGTACAGACATAGGTCCCTCTCTGGCCAATCAGCTTAGCAGGACGAGAGTGTTCTTCAATTAATTCCGAGATGTATAGCAATCCGCTAGCTTAAATTTGGTCAGACCGGCGAGAAGCCGTGGAGGGGAGCTTTGAACCAACCGAGAGAAAGGGTTACGAACACGAAAGCAGCCACAGCGGCGACATAACTGAATGGGAAAATACATGAAAGATAGAATTGTGAAGCTGAAAAGACACGCACCTGAGATAGTGAAGCAAAAGCATCGCGAAAGCGGAACAGACACTGGCCAGGAGACGACACGAACAGGAAACAGTCCGGTGGCAGTGACATTCCAAATGAGGTATGTGAGGTTGGCTACCAAATCCTAGACACCAGTCTAACCAAATCCACATGGTTGGATTCATTGACAAGCCTGGTTGATACGATTGTACAAAAAGGTATTCAACATCAATTATACTAGTGCTATGTTCGATAGGCGCGAAGCATCGCCCCACATACGACGGATGAGCAAGGCTTGCATTAAAACCCTCTTGTTCGGTCTGGGTCCTCGCCATTTGGTGGATCAGCGTGAGAGATGGCTTCGCTGTCCGCCTGGGTTAAGATGGACCATAGATGTAAGATGAAGGAAAAAAGACTGCGGAGTCAAACGTATTATACTTGCTTAGGGCCGGTCGACCCTGGCTGTGCTCAGGGCGGGCTTTGCGACTCGTCCCCCGTAACGAAGCTTACCGTCTCACGTGAAGCGTATTTTCAGTTCAGCCATATATGTAGTCCGCGTCTGTTAGTGTTACTCAGCCAGCTCAGCCAGCTGTTTGCCTGATGCAGCCCCCGACTTCTGCAGTTCCCGACTTCTACTACACTCTCTTCGCCTTTTATGAGCCCGCCCTAACCATTATTGGCTTCATTGGGACCCTGTGTGATCCAGAAACGGTAATCTTGTCCCCCTTTTCCTTCCTTCTTTTCATCGATACCGACAATCCCCCAGACTCATAACACTCAGGCTCCCTGGCCAGCAGGCAGCTCCCCTCCTGCGGTTCTACCCAAGGCTTCCATTGTAACAGTCATCCAACTTGCGCACGTCTGTGCCCTCATGGGTCTCCTTAATATCTTCGTCCTCACCACTGCTAGAAAGCATTTGGCTTCGCAGCCCGCACTCCAGGAAAAGATTGTCCGATCGTTATTGTTCCCTCTTCTCATCGGGGACGTCATGCATCTCTATGTCACCTTGTGGGCGTTGGGTGATGACCGGTGGGATGTTGCACAGTGGAGTCCAATGCTATGGACGACGGTAGTTTTGGGGGTCAGTTTGATGATACCCAGGGTCATGTGGCATCTCGGTATATGGAGGTACGTAGATGCCAGGGATCGGGCTCCTGCATTCGCAGCGAGCTCTCAGCCAGCCCCACAGTCGGAGAAGAGTTGAAGATTTATTCCCTCATTTAACGCACATAAGTTACTATACAGGAGACCGCCCATTTGTTGTACACTCAATACTGCATTCTACGTGCACAGGGTATTCGTCTTCCCCCCTTCGACTCGAGAAAGGTCCATATACCATGTAGTTAATAAGGACTATTCACGATGCTCGACTTGCTCTGCAAACTGCTCATCGGAGCAAGTGATGTTCTGGTCGGCCTCTTCAGATTTTTCTTGTTGATCGCCAATACGTTGTTCTCCAAGGCAACAATCTGAAATATCTGTTGAGAACGAAAATCACCCTCAGCGAGACAGCTTCACTTACGATTTCTTTGTCATCTCCAAACTTGAAGTTATCCTGGACCACATTATCCTCATACTTCTTGATCTCATACTTGTCAAGTTGCCCCTTCTTAACCTTCTTAAAGTCCCAGGCTATCACATATTTGCCGGTTGATGTGACGATGGCATTCTCTTCTTGGCCTTCCCCTTGATTAAACCTAGCAAGAAACTTGATCTGTACACCGCATGACTTGGTTCGAAATTGTACCTACCGAGCGGGGGAGAAACTGATCTCGTGATTCATGTATGCAACGTGTTCCGCACGCAATGTAAGTCGCCGTGGCATCGGCTTCGCGTCTGCAGGGAAACTGCGATCGAAGCCAAGGGAGCCAGCATATCTGCCCTCGCCAATAAGAGTGTCGATAAGGAGCAAATAGTTCTTCGTTGTTGCGACTATCCACCGTCCGTTGGCAGTGACATCAATACCAATGATAGGATCTCCAAGAGGTGGTAATGCTGTCTTCGCATTCTTGCCGATGCAGTCGAAGAGTCTGATGTCAC
Organism: Boletus sensibilis; assembly: GCA_038092655.1. Classification (NCBI taxonomy): domain Eukaryota; kingdom Fungi; phylum Basidiomycota; class Agaricomycetes; order Boletales; family Boletaceae; genus Boletus; species Boletus sensibilis. Next base: position 12,432 of record JBBPQU010000232.1, on the reverse strand, counting down.
CCTTCTCACTCGCTACAGCGAGTTTACCGCTGGCCGTAGTCGCAAGGCCGGAAAACTTGTTCTTGCTGACGTACTGTTTATATTGGCTATCGACCATTTTGTTTCCAGAGATACGCGGGTCGATACGGAAGAGCGCGTTGTGCGATGCGCCAACAAGAGTCTGCTCTCTGGTCGTCTGGGCAAATTTGTTATCAGGCGCCATGTGGTCAACCGTAACGTCCTCGTGGACTTTCCACTCCTCTACGACTTTTCCACGTTCAATGTCCATGTTATACAACGAGTGAGGGTCGGAAGGGTTCATCAAGACCATTTTCGTGTCTTGATCGTGTAGCATAACCTTCCACACCAATCAGCACATTCCTACCCGATATGTAGGAATGAGACTACCTCTCGGGGTTTGAACTCCTTTCCTTTGGTAGTTGAAATCTTGCTGATGGTTGCAAAGTACTTTACTTGATTGTCACCAGTGTGAGAGAAGACGCCGATATTGTTCCCCCGCACAACGTATGAGCGGTCGCCTTTATATCCAACCGTTAACATCGAGTTGCGCTCTCCCGAGAGCCTTGGAATGGAAGATGCGTCTTCCTCATCTTCCTCTTCGTCGCTTTGCTCTGTGACAATCAGCAACACGAAGCTACTTTCGGAGATCAAAGGAACCACCTTCATCAGGATCGAGCTCGGACAAAACCTCCTCTTCGTCTCCCTCTTCGTCTTCTGCATCACGCATCACCACATCTTCAAAACTGGAACTCATGACATATGCTTGTTCGTCCGGCTAATGCAAGGTTAGGATGTGCTGTCAACTGATGCCAAGAGCTTACCTTGATTTTAGTCCAAGGTACCCGATGTAGTGTTTCCCATGCTGCTCTAGAAAAGGCTGCCTTGAACCTTTCATACCCCTCCGGAGAGGTGAACTGAAACGCCCAGCTTCCATAAGTTCCTCCAAGATTATAATTCCAAGTGAGGGAATGCGTCTGTTGAGACCATCGAGGATTCATGTCGGAAGCGATCTTGTGCATTATCAGGTCGCCCTCATCGCACGTTGCGGCAACCCAGTAATTATAGTCACCGGAAGTGCGCTCAATGATTTTTGCATGAAGGACTTCGTCATACGCGGACACAAATCCATCGGCCTCCAAGTCCCAAACAAAAAAATGGGCTTCAGCCTCAGCGATTTCTGGTAAATCTGCACCATGTGGGACAGGTTTAGATTTACCGGCGGCCTTCTTCGGCGTAGAAACGACAGGTTGTTTAGCAACCGAAATACCTTCTATGGTTGCTGGAATATTGTCCGTCTCCTTCCGAGCCACGGCAGTTTTCTCTTTGGCGGCTTTCGCTCTAGTACTCTTGGGTGCAGGAGGCCTAGAGAGAAATGATCGTGAACGGATCGTGCTTCAGCAACATGATAGGGTACTCACTTCCAGATAAACTGTTCAAGTTCCGAGTCTCGGACGTTATCAGCACTTGTTCTGTACTTGCGCTCATACATAGCGCGGTACATGCAAGTTTCGAAGAATGCGCGTGTGGGTCCGTTTGTCTCTTCTGTCATGAGAAACTCGTAAAGTTCGTCAACATCGCCATCTAGGTCACGCCACACAAAGGAGGCCTCTTGTGGAGTTTCTCCCGGACCAGGTCTGAACTCGAGCTCTTCGCTGATAAGGAAGACCTTCTCTTCGTCGGCTGGAACACGGTAAGTGGGACTCAACGGAGATATAATATGTCGCACTTTCGTCTTCATCCTCCAGTAATTCTTGGTCACCTTCCTCGTATACGCGGGTGATAACAAGTTGGAAGTTGTGCTCGAGGGAGGGGACCCGTCTTATGGTAGCAATTGCCTCGTTGCAGCTGCGAAGCGGATATATAACTGATGCGAGAAACGGATCGGAGACGTAAAAGCATACATGCATTCCCTAGAAGACCGCACGTTTCCTGGCCTGACAAGATACAGTTGGCCCGATTCAATTTTGACCACCTCAGCGGCATTAGGATCTTCTGAAGACATAGTATGAGTTAAGTGGAGGATGATCAGCGTGAGCTCGTGCTTACGCCAAACTTTGCCTATTACTTTTTGTTGGTGTCAGTATGGATGTCGTGTCCGACAGCTTATCGCAACTTACAGCTCCTGAAGATGTTCATTGTGGCAAGTCAGAAGAACGATCTTGCCTGATGGTGTGTTGTGACAGACGCGTTACGTGCTCTGTGACGCGGTTGCACGCTTGTCAAAGACCGTCATGTCGAGTACCGCAGGTCTGTCTTCCTCACACCCCGCGTTCTCGTCCTGACCATTGCACTGTGTTCAGCAAACATCTCACCGATCTCCACGCCTCTCCTGAGGAATCGCTCCATCAACTTGACCCAAGTAAGCCTATCCTATTCATGTCTCCTTTGCTCGTTCGACGCCATCTCTCTCAAGGACGTCACTACCTCTCCATCCTCGACAACGATATCTGAGTCCGGTGTCAGCACCAGTTTCCATCAGGCGGACGACCTCGCTGTCCGCGCTCACGCATCTGCTGGATTCCTCGCCACCCGCAAGATAACCATACGGTCAGACCCCGCGCTTCTCACATGCTTTGATGCAGCAGATAAGCAGCTCTACGATCTTTGGGTTCCGAGGACCTGATTAGCATTGTCCTAAACACCTCGTCAATGTTCACATTTTGTCAATGTCGGACATAATCTGTCCTTCTCCCGATGATCGCTTTGGGACCCAGCCAATGCAATTATTTACTTGTTAACACAACACAATCTTTGCTCGTGAGCGCAACTCCGACGGAAGAGCTCGCGTACCAAGGGGCATTATTGCTTCAGTTGCAGTTGCTCGCCACTCCCTACCAACACAGTAAACGTGGTTCCCTTTCACCGGCACCAAAGGGGGGGAGGGGGTTGTTTCTGGAGAGAATACGAAAATTTTAAGTAGCATTGCACTTGCGGCCATTGTGCTTTCCGATTTTTTTCTTCCTCCCATGGCATTCGAAGCCTGAAGCCGTTGTAGAGTCCAAGTACTTTACGTAAATCGGATTTCGCGTGACTCTGTCCCACACCATCATTGCTTGAGGTCCTTGGACAGGAACGACCATGGTGCTCAGACTCAAACGACCTAATCATTCACCGTCACCTTTCTCCTGGGATTCACTGACTACACCACGTTATAGCCCACCACCAACAGAAGCGCAGGTGGCAGAACTGCCTTCACCGCCAACATCATGGCTTTCTGCACGCGACATGAAGATCTTTGGTGTTGAGCCGCTGAGATCAGATCTTGGTGTTGTACGTTGTAGTGACTGCGATAAGCCAGTGCTACGGAGTGCCATTTCTGACCATGCGGGTGAGTTCAATACACCCGCTGCCTACAAAGCTTCTTGTGTTTATACTATGACCCCAGCAAATTGTGGCGATATACGATCGGGCAAGAGGGGGGTCAAGAATAAGTCAGCAGAAGGTGAAGGTATCAACCAATCCTCGTTCATCACGCGCTATCGCGGATTAACCCGATATCCTGTCTGACAGTGGAGTTGAAGAAAGGCAAGAAGCGCGGAGTGGATGGTGAAGAAGAAGACCCATCCGAACCCAGCAAGAAGAAGACAAAGCTCACGAAGGGACGGACTAAAGGCCCAGTGGACTATGACAAGCAGTGCGGTGTTATCAATGATAAAGGCCTCCCATGCTCACGCTCGCTCACTTGCAAAGCCCACTCGATGGGAGCGAAGCGGGCAGTACAAGGACGTTCAAAAGCGTACGATGAACTACATCTCGAATGGAATCGGGCCAATAATCCCAATTGGGTTGAGCCGGTGAAGAAGGAGACCAAGGCGGAGAAGAAGGAAAAAAGAGAGAAGGAAAAGGCGGAGAAGAAAAGACTCGCGATGGAGGCTGCAATTGCATCGGGTATGGATCCTAACAAGGCAGCAACAAAGAAAGCACCGAAGAAGACCCAGATGCCTGCCACGGCGAGTCGGTTGGAAGGTGACGACGCAGCAGAAAACCTAGACGATCTTGATTCGGAGGCGGAGGTTGACTCGTTGGTAAAAGCGGTTCAAGAGGCACAGTTGAAAGGAATCGTTGGCGTCCCTCTTGCGGTACCAAACTCGGAGAGTTCATGGTTTGTGGTGAGGCGAGAACGCTTGAGGAATTGTCGAGACTTGTTGGCAAGTGCTCTAGCTCCTAGTGCTGCGCGTAATGGGATCGCCGCTGGGGTAAGCGCAAGCATTGCGATAAGTTGACCACCAGAGGTGTGTAGTGTTATAAGCCGGAGTCCTGTAGTTACTATTGTACAATTTGTATTCACAACCGATCACTATGTCACGCATTCCTTGAACGTCAACCTCCACGACTCTGCGAAGCCGACGATACTCGAATGGTCCACCTACGCATTAATGAGCGCGAGCCTAATCCAAATCCTCATGTAAATTTCATCACCGTTCTACCAATGGGTGACCCAACGGTCGAGGAGGCTGCTCGTCAGCTTCTTCGCGCCCTCGCTGCTCAGGTGAAACCAATCATGAAAGCACATGGATTTGTTGTGAATAGTTTCGAAGAGGTGCGATTTATCAGCTCAGAGATGATGATGAGCTCTGGTTAGGCGGTCTGACCAGACTCTAGTACGAATACAACAGCGTCTTTGCAGGACGCAACTGGAATCATGGTGAGACTATAGGTAATTCCACTTTTTCGTCCTAGGATGCAACTGTCGATGAATCAATTACGCGACGTTACAAGAACTTGTTCTGCGGTCATCTACGGGATCATTGCTCTCCACTCACTGGTTGATGAGTACACTGTGTCATGAGGTATTCCATGACGAACTTGGCTTCTGTAATTGCATCCCTTTACTGATCTTCTGCTGCTAGTTGGCCCACGTTAAGGTTGGCAAACAGTCATACTGCAATTATAGGAGAATCACAACAGAGCATCTTCGCAGCACGCGAACCATGGATCAGCGTTCCAAACTCTTTGGCGTCAGCTTCAGCAGGAAGTGCGTGCCCTTCAAGGCAGGGGGTACTACGGGGACGGTACAATATTCTGTTTCTCCCTTTCGCTTACGAAGCCTTGACCGTCCACTTTCTCCGTCGCATCTTAGGCTACTGGTCATCTGGTACCAGGCTAGTTGACTCCGCTAAAGTTGCGGGACAAGGTATCGAGATGGGCGAGCTCCCCGAATATATGGTGGTGTTTCATTCTCTAAATACATTGGTTCTGCTTAGACTGAATAAATCAGTGTGGTGGTGCTCACTCAAGAACGCGGCCTGTCTCGCGCCGACCCCGCAAGCCCAAGGGCCCGCGGATATCCAAGAAGCGGAAAGCAGGATCACGCGTAAACTCAAGCGCATTCAACTCCATCGGGAAAACTTTGAATGAAGACCTGGAAGGGGAGAGTAAATCGCATGGTATTGGTTTCCGGAAGAAAGCTGGGAGGTTGGTATGGATTCTCTTCGAGGTCTTTTCGACAGTCATGGTACTATGCAGTAAACGGGCAAGGGAAGAACGTGCACTAGCTGCTGAACAACGAATCCAAGCTCTCCAAGGCAAAGCATCCTCTTCAAAGCATCCTATACCACCCGTCGTTGGAGATGACTCGGAGTCAGAAGATGAGGAACGAGACTCTGAAACAGATTACGACCGTCGTCGTACACTGCTGGAGGTCATCGAAGAGAAAGATTTGGACGCGCTCAGGGCTACGATGCTTGATCCCGCACAGGATTTCTTATTACCGAGTGTCGGCTCTTCCGGAGAGTGTGGAAATACCTGTGGCATTGAGGATCCGCGCGACTCCACTGCTGCCAGTTTATTTGGCGCAGTGAGTTGTCCTGCTTCCGGTGGGTTCGGTCGGATGAAGACATCTCCGAGTGACGAAACGTCTACACGACCGGGGAAGAAACAGAAAACATCGCAGTCAACTCTCATCTTCTCCTCCCCTATCACTCCCGCCGTCACGGAGGCAACAAAAGCAAACCGAGAGGACCCGTGGGATTGCATAGTCTGTACACTGTGAGCGCCTTTTTTTTTTTCCCGGGACGGAACGCCAACCCCCCGGTCACCAGCACCAACGAACCGAACCACCTGGCATGCTCTGCGTGCAGCACTCCGCGAGGAGAGTCGGAATGGGTCGGTGAGAACCGGCCCCCGTTGTGAAATGGATGATCTGTGTTCCGTTGTTGTCTTGTAACTTTGAAATTGCAGGGTCTCGGTGTGTGTGACTGAATGCGTTTTCCGAGAGGTCACGTGCGAGCGAGCGATACCACTGCATGCAACTTGAGCTTGAGTCTTGACCTGCACTTGCTTCAAGGCTGCTGTTGGCTTGCCATTTTTGTGCCATAACCTGGACGCTAAGACCCTTCCATTAACTTACTTTCCAACTCCATAATTAACGGTGATCAGCATTATCGTATCGTTTCCGACCCTCCGTCTTACTCTTCGTAGTCCCACATTGCTGGCAACCTTGAGCTAGCTCCGTTGAGTGTCGATGGCCCAACCAGGCGAAGAATATCTCGCGGTTCTCAAAGCTTCCTATGACTATGAACCGCAATCCGAAGATGAAATTGCAATCAAGGAGAACCAGATTGTTTTTCTCCTTGAGAAGACCGACGACGAGTTGAGTCCAATCTTCTTCACCTTTTCTCGCTATAATTGACCTTTGCATCGAATTAGCTGGTGGAAGGTGAAGATTAAAGGTGATTCACAAGACGAAGACAGCCCCTCTGGGCTAGTTCCTGCAGCATACGTGGAACTGGTGAGTTTCTCCAAGCCTTTCATAGCGTAGTACTTAAATGGAGCGGCTGTGCAGGCGGAGCATGCTTCTGTCGCAAAGGCACTATACGATTACGATGCGATGGCCCCGGGTGAGCTCTCTATCAGAGAAGATGAGATCCTCATGGTCTTCGATCGCGAGGACGATTGGATCCTTGTGCAAAGTCGGAAGGAAGGCGGTAGAGCTGGCTTTGTCCCCGGGAACTACGTTGAAGAGGTATGCTTTCACCTTGTATCCGAAAACGCTTATTCATTGTCGTCAAAGTCTAGCGGAGAGGAACAAGTACCAGAGCCGGAACCGGAGCCAGAGCCAGAACCAGAATTAGAACCAGAACCAGAACCGACTCCTCGCCCCCAGCTTGTTCCTCCATCGGTTAGTTCGTTTTTTATGAATGATGATCATTCCTCAGCTGGCGTTGCAGCCGAAACCCCCAGCGCGCCCTGTCAGTGTATACGTGGACCCAGCGGATCGTGTCGCTCAGACTCCTGTCAAAGTACTAGCTGACAACATCAGGACATGGGCTGTCTCTGAGGTAGACAAGAAGGGCAAGAAGAAGAAGGGTACTCTTGGTATTGGGAATGGATCAATCTTTTTCGCGAGTGAATCGGATAAGGTATGCCCCAGTTCCTTGCAGTACAATGACTATCTATTTACATATTTTCTAGACACCTGTGCAAAAGTGGGACACTGCTGATGTCGAGGATTTCACAATCGAAAGACACAAGCACATTCTCATCGATATGGGAGGTAGTAATCCAACGAAGTTGCACTTCAATGTCGGCAAGGAGGAGATAGCAGAAACGATCTTGACTAAGCTGGATGACTCGAGAAAGCTGGCTGTCTCCAACGCCAAGGCTGCGTCGGAGACTGCCAGTCTGGAATTGCACGCCCGCCGATCAGCCCTTACCCCACCACCACGTCCTCTCGAAAGTAACAGTAGCCCATCGAAGAAGAACGGGGTGTCTGTGAGGTTCACGGAAGAGTCTCCCGAAATAATCCCTCCCAGAGAGCCCTCAGAAGATGGTGAGGCAGAGGAAGAGCGTGCTCGCTTAACTGGCGATGCACAGGAAGGCGAACTCGCAACTGCGTTATACGACTTCGAGGGTACTGGTCCTGACGAGCTTTCAGTCCAAGAGGGAGAACGACTGTGCATCATTGAGAAGGAGGGAGAAGAGTGGTGGAAGTGTAGGAATGCGCATGGTAACGAAGGGGTCGTGCCCGCATCCTACCTCGAGGTAAGCGTTGTCACGCAGTTATGTTGATGATTCCGTCCGACGGTCGCGTAGTCCTTAGGTTCATCGATTCACACCAAGCTTGAAGACGGCGGTGGTCGGGCACAAAGAGAGCAAGAACGTGAGGAGGTCGAGAAGAAGGAGCGTGAAGCTCGAGAGCTTGCTGACAGGGAGCAGAAGAAGGCTGAACAAGAGCGCGCTAAGGCTGCAGCGGAGGCACAAAAGAAACGTCAAGAAAAGGAGCAGGCTGTTGCCGCCACGGAGGCCTTAAGGAAGCAACGGCAGGAAGCAGTTAAGCGTGGACAGCACAAATCCGAGAATGAGCAGGGTGCATCCGCGTACGATAGTTCATTCCCGTCTCAGGTCACCTCTGACTGTGGTCTCCAGTCGCTCGCGGTCTTCGGTCAGCAATTCATCACGGGACTCTTCAACTACACGCGCGTCCAGTGAACATAAGAGTACGTTTTCGTCTTGGAGTATTGAATTTGCTTAACTCACTTGACCAGACGCACCTCCTCCGGAGTCGATAAGAACCTGGCATGACCGGAGCGGACAGTTCCGCGTTGACGCCGCACTTCTTGGATACACTAACGGAAAGCTCAGATTACACAAACTCAACGGTGTTGTGATCGAGGTTCCGTCTGAAAAGATGTCCGTTGAAGACATGCAATATGTCCAGCGTTTGATGAAGAAGAAGCCATCTAGTTCTCCGGGAACAGCTGTTTCTCCGCGAGCCTCCAACGACGACGACGATCAGCCTTTAGCGCTTAAGCGCCCGATCGAGGCTAAGAAGCGCGAACCTGTTCCGCCACAGAAAAAAGGCCCCCAAGTTGACTGGTTCAAATTCTTCTTGTCTGCTGGCTGTGACATTGACGACTGTACACGTTATGCACACTCGTTTGAGAGAGACAAAATCGACGAGAGCCTGCTCCCAGACATCACGGAATCTACCATGCGTTCGCTCGGCCTCCGGGAGGGTGACATCATTCGCGTAAACAAGATCATCCAACAGAAGTATGCCAAGCCCCAAGCTCTTCCATCGGATCATCTGACTAGTGATGAACAACTTGCAATACGACTGCAGGAGGAGGAAAACGCGAAGAAGCCCGTTAACCCTGCTCCGAATCTCTTCGCGGGACCAGGTGGTATCTTGAAAAATAATACTCAACGCCGCGGTAGACCTCAGCCTAGCAAGAGTCTACCTCCATCTACTGTTGATTTGGACGCCATTGGGACTGCATCTGAGCAAATCAAACGTTCTGGTTCGCCGCTCGTTCGTACAAGCAGCCCAGCCGCTGCATCTCCCGTGCAGCCCCCTCAACGGTCCAGTTCCGCCATGGCGACAGTCTCTGGCTTTGACGATGACGCGTGGACGAACAGACCAGGTTCGAAGCCTCCTGCTTCTAATCCCACCCCGCTGGTTAGTGCGCCTCCGCCAAGGGCGCACTCTGTACCCCCAGCGCCCCAAGCAGTCCCAACACCTCCCCCTGCCCCCCCCGCTCCGCCCCAAGAAGGCGGCGCTAGTTCACTCGCGAAGACTACGGAAGCTGATGTATTCGATCAACTGGCGCGTCTTAACCAACTCAAGACACATCGGGTCGTCCCTCCTCTTTCTCCGACCCCACCCTCTACATCTGGGCCTCCTGTAACCTCTCCAATTGTCTCACCGCCACCCAGCTACAGCAATGGGCTTGGTATGGGGTCATCTCCTGCCTCGATCGGACAGCATCTTCAGAATCAACATTCCGGGATGCTCCCCCCTCCCCAACAGAATGGCCTACGAGGTCCTTATGCGCCCGTACCCGCTAACCAGGGGCTATTACAGCCTTTGATACCTACTCAAACTGGGTTCAACAGCTTTGTTTCAACGCGTCCTTCTAATTTATCACCTTTTCATTCCCAACCCCAGCCTGCACAACCATCTTTCCTGCAGCCCCAAGTCACCGGGTTCCCCGGTATCCCCCAGACAGTTATTTCGCAACCTACTGGATTCTCTACACCTGGTCCCATTTTGACTCAACCTATCGGCGTTAGTGGTGGGCCGTTTGGTGGCTTCACACCGACATCTGCTTTCCCCAACACAGCAGCGGCACCAGTGCAGACTAGTGCGTATATTTGGAATATTCCATTTATTTATTAACAGTGTGTCGCAGACCCGACCGGGTTTTCACCATTTGGACCATCGCCATTTAACAACATCATATCCACTCCATCCCCAGCACCGTCGAACAACAGTTCAAGTTCAAACATATCTCCTGCGAATATCTTTGCGCAGATGAAATCTGGAACATTCGCATCGGGCAACGAGCATGCTACACCCCAGCAGACAGGTGAGTGCAGCTATTTCGTGCCTTTTGGTCTGTCCTATAATTCCTAACAGATAAATATGATGCTCTTCGAGTCAATCGTGAGTAACGCCGTCAACGTTTTTGATGAGACTTGTTGACTTTTAGCCAGCTCAACCAACAGGATGGGTTCCACAGCCCACTGGTTGGGGAATCCAACCGAATACTGGGTTTCACAGTGGATATACAGGATTTTAGTACCTGTACTTCTCCATTTCATTGTCTTACACCCATCTGACCTTGGCTGATAATTGGATGGAATATGCAAGAGAAACAAAGCAGAATGGAGCGATGAGGGAAGTTTAAAACAACAGTGGTCTCATGATGATTCCATAATTCCATGAGTGTACCCGACTCGCTCAAAATACCTCTTCAACCCGAGCCTTATTTCAGGGGCGATGTCGCGCGCGAGTAGACCTGTGCTCAAAGGGTAGATGACAGGCAGGTATTTAACGAACTAGCCACACAATCAACAACATATAAACTGGAAGCGGATGTATGACTTACTGTTTTGTCGTCGAAACGACAAAAGCCGTCGAGAATCTCGGTCACAACAGGTGTCCAGGCAGCAATGTTCTTGGCTTGCGTATCAGCTCGCAATTTGGTATAATCCGACAAGACGTTCAAACCAAGCCTGCAATGTTCCATCACCTCTCAGTTGCGTCAAACGCACAACGACAGGACTTACGGCAAAAGTCTTTCAGCTATTTGGGGCCTCGTTGACTGATGCTCCACCCGCTCATCAAAATACATTCTAAGTAGCACATGCACCAAGGTTGATGCACTGCTGGATTCCTGTTTCAGGAGATTAGGCAGATGCTTCATAAAGCCTTGGCGGACCTTAGCTTGGTTGGAAGCATGTCAAATCAAAAGCAGACTCACCAACTTTCCACAACCCGGTACGAAGTTCCTTGTCGTCGTTGAACATGCGTGCGAATTGATAGCTATGATCCAGTACACCCATCAGTCTGAGTAGTTGATCCGGAGGCATTGCATGATAAACGGCATCATTGCGCAGCAAGTCGTTAGTAGTCTCAATCAGAAGCAGCTGGAGAACACATTTGACAATGATTTGCTTGAAGACCCGACGACGACTGCTCAATGACGGTTTCACCTCGCCTGGCGAGCGTTCACTGGTGGGAGAAAGAGGAGCAGGCAAAATCGCTTGCCCAGTAGAGTCCGCTTCTCTGGGCTGTCAGCATACATCGAAGGAACAACGAGGAGGCAGCATACCAGAAGTATCAAAATCAACAGTACTACCATCAATCTCCACTCGTAAAGTCTCATCAAACAGCTGATGAGGTGTAGTCGTCCGGAAGAGTTTGACGAAGGTAGACGCTACACGCTCCCATCGTGTGGTACTTAGCCTTCTCGCGTTGTTCTCCAAAAATTGTTGTAGGCATGACGTTCCAATGCGCGCAAGCGTGTCATTTTCTGTTATTGCCATCAAAATACAGATGCGCAGAAGAGTCGTGGACCAACCTTGACAGATGCAGACACACAACAAATCCAACAACCCGTCAAGAGAACGCTCCAGAATTTCATAGTAGAATGTATAAAGATCTACAAGATCACGGAGTGCTTGGATCATGGTTGTCGATAGCCAGACACTCATATCCTCTTGTGTGGTGAACCTCGATAGGTCTTGGCTCGACTTGAGAACAGCAAATATAGGGAAGAGGAGCTCTTGACAGACAGTGTCCCAGAATTCGATAGGGAAGGAGTCCCCGTGAGTCTTCAACGTCGTAAACAGCGAATCCAACGCCCTGGAAAGGAGATTTCAATCCAATAGTGGTCGGAAGTTCCAGGCCGAAAGTCTCACAATCGCCGTACTTCCAGATCTTCCCCGTTCATTATAATATCGTAGAAGCCAAACAATACCGGGAACCAAAACCGTATCATCCCGTCTTCGCTAGTTGACTGTCCTTCGGGCCCGAGAGCACACTCCGGAGAGTCGAGCATGACTGGGATGACACCACGGAGCATCGCGATAGCAAGCAGGCTGAGTTTCTGATACTTGCTCACTTTACAAAATTCCGTGATGCAGACGGTTAAGTCTGCAAAGGAGCCGTGGCGGACGATTGCAGCAAAATGATCTTTGTTGAGC
>JBBPQU010000231.1:0-29455 GCA_038092655.1 Boletus sensibilis | reverse complement strand
AGTATACCATAACTAGTAGATAGTTCACACGTCACTAGACACTACATAGTAGAACTCAGCTCTCTGAGTTTGAATATCACTCTTGATTCACAATGAGCATCATCTCAGTTAGCAATCAATCACCACAGGTAAGTACCAAGTGATCTGCATAATGCCTGTCTTCTACACAAGAGTAATCAAGGGAGGTCTAAGCTGAGGATTGACTACAGTGGGAGTTGCGTATTTATATGTAAGAGTTTGGCGCATGGACCATGTGAACGAGATACTAAGTATGGGGATAGGAAGGTGATGACGTGTCATACAATAAGTGGGAGCCAATGAGGAAGTGATGTGTCATTAGTATTACAAAGAAAAGATGATGGCGTCATCAAGACATGATGACTGTGGAGTCATGTGGAGAAACAGCCATAGCCAGATGGAAGAAGTCACATGATCAAGGAAAGAAAGAACGTACGAGGCAGGAGTCGAATAAGCAACTTATATGAATACAACACAAGGTTAAATGTGAGAAAAGAAAAGAGTACTGGATGAATCGTAACATTACCCCCTCTCTATCATTGAAGTGCCACTAAGACATTCTTCATGGGGACCCGGTAATGTTGGCCCAGGCTTCAGCATCATAGGGGTCGTTGTCGACATATACATCATCGAAAGGGTCATCTGTGCAAGGTGCAGGGACAGGGAGTGGATGAGAACATCGAGATGGTCGATGAGCCTGGTGGGACCGTTGGGAGTTGGTGGCGGTGGACGTGCAGGAGCCGCGAGAATGAAAGGAGCTGCGGGAGGAGGAGGACGATGAGGAGGGTTGGGAATTCAGACATCTAGGATGCCAGGGGCAGACATCGGCATGGTGACCAGGGGCCATGCGATGGCAGATGGAGCAGCAGAAACATGGGCAGTATACCTGGTTGTGGCCAGGTGTGACACATTGACAGTAAGGGCAGGAGTAAACGGGACAATCTCATTTCATATGGCCGAGGCACCTGCATTGGAAGCAAGCTTGGGAGTAATGTGGATGGGAAGGTGGGAGCGGGTTGCTACCATAGGCGCAGGCTTCGGCTTGATTAAGGGCCATGAGAGAAGACTCATCAAGTAGCGAGGAAGATGTGGAGGGTGTCTTGGGTTCGTGTTCAAGGAATGCGGAATCTATATTTTCTTCATGGAGGAATTCCATCTTGGAAGGAGGGGGAGTAGGTGTAACCTCAGGAGAGGAGACACAGGGAACGGGGAGGTGATGACTGACATGAAGGGCAGTGGCATGAGCGGTGGCGGAGTTAGAGACGTTCTGTCGTGCAGTCTGGAGCAGAGCTAAGTCTTTGGTTAGGGGGCGGGTTCTACATGCAAGGTTGAGTAGGTATTGGTCAGTGTCAACCAAGAACTCGAGCATGTCGAGCTGATACATGGCTATGAATAACTGGGCCTGGATGTCCCAGGCGTCATCAATGACAAGGTGGTTGACGAGTTCCTGCTCAGCTCTAGAGGTAGGATGTTCAAGGTGAACAAGGATGGTCTCGTTCTGGAGGAAGGCCCAATAAAGGGCATGGAGAGGGGAACCGACATCTAGGTAGTGGTCTAGATGGGTGGCGATGCATGGATTGCGCAATTGTTGCGCAAGTAGGACTATTTCTTCCCCATTGGGGTGGTCATCACGGAGGCGTTGGGCGAAGAGAGGAACGTCTACAGAGAGGATAGGATCTGGGCTAGTAGCAACAGAAACCGGAGTATAATGATCTGGAGCAGTAAAAGAAGGTTGTTCAACAGGGTACAAGCTGGATGTAATATCCAGGGATGCAAGAGTGGGAGGACTTCCACCATCAAGATCAAAAGGAGACAGGGAAGGTGCACGAGGACTAGGAAGAGGTGACAGAGGATGATGAAGATAATTGTCGAGGGTGGTGTTGGCTTCAACAGGGGAGACATTCTAGAGCGGGGTGGATGGAGCGATGGAGGATATGGTAGAGATTGAGCTGGGAGTGCAGAGGTTGGAGGACATAGTTGTTGGGGATCAAGAGCAATTGAAGGAAAAGACGGTGGGGTGCAGCTTCTTATACGCCTTCAGGGCAGAGCTGGCATTTTTCAAATCCCGTTCAGGGACCCATGAGTCATCTTCTGCAGTATATCCCTTCCATCGCATCAGGAAGGAATGGGATCAGGGAGTTCTGCAGTGGCATAAGATCCGGTCGATTTCATATTCCTCCTCTCCTGCAACCAGGTCAGGTGGAGGCCTCGGGAAATTCCGTCCATGGACGGGGTTCTCACAGTAAGGGGTGAGAAGGGAAGCGTGGAAGACAGGATGAATCTTCCATGCGGCAGGGAGTCGGAGTTTGTACGTGATCGGCGATAAGACCTTTATGATGGTGAAGGGTCCTTTACATTTTGGGGCGAATTTTGGGTTGACGATGGAGCATTTCAGGTTTCGGGCTTTGAGCCAAACCTTGTCTCTGTTCTGGAAAGGGGTGAACTTTTGACGGGTGCGGGTGGGCATGGTTTGATGAGTGAGTTCATGGGAGGCAAGAGCTTCGTTCCGAGTGGCATTTAGGGTCTTCATTCAGATTTCCATGGTAGGAAGAGAGGATTCAGCTAAAACTGAGGAAAGGGCATGGGGTTCATATCCCATCATGAGATAGAACAGGGATTGACCGGTGATGGAGTGAGGGCAGTGGTTGTGGGCGAATTTGGCGTGGGAAATGTTGTCAGCCCAGGAATCAGGGTTGTTTCTGCAGAAGATATGGAGATAGGTTTCGATTTCCTGGTTGACGTGTTCCATTTCACCGTCGGTCTGAGGGTGGTATGCCGTGGATAGGGAGAGATCATAGTTTAAGACGTGTCCAAGCTCTTTAGCAAAGGCGGAGGCGAATTGAGGGCCGTGGTTGGAGATAATTTTATTGTAAAGGTCGAAACGAGTGAAGACCTTGTGGAAAAAGAGGGATGCTACTTCCTCGGTGGTGATGGTTTTCTTTGTGGGGCAAAGAATCACCCCCTTAGTAAGCCCATGGTCGACCATAACCAAAAGGGTATCGAAGGACAAAGATTTGGGAAGATCCGTGATGAGATCACACAAGATCTGTTGGAAGGGGCATGAAGTGGAGGATTTAATGGGCGTGAGGGGAGTGACTGTGGGGTGAGTATTCAATTTGTTTTGCTGGCAAGTAGCACAGCCTTTGACATAGCAGCGGATGTAAGTAGTGAGTCCGGGCCACCAGAACCAGCAGAGACGAGCTGGCAGGTTTTCAGGAAGCTGGGATAACCGGCGGTCTTGTGGTCATGGCAGCATTGGAGGATAGAGTGGCATAAGTCTCCAGAATCCGGAATGTATATGTGGCTTTTGTACATGAGAATGTCGCCTTCCATTTGCCAGTCGGAGAGGCGAGAGTGAAAAGTGAGGGGGATATCCTCGTTCATAGACTGGAGGCATTGGAGACAGATAGGATCCCCCTTGGAGGCAGCAGAGATCTTGTCGGCAAGGGCAGTGTTGATGGCATGGACAAAGATTGAGGGGGGAAGGAGCAGCACTGCCTGATTATCGGGGTCAGAACGAGGAAAGTGGTTGCAGCGCTAGGAAAGGGCGTCAGGACCCGAGAGGTGGAAACCGGGTACATGGATCATCTTGAGATTGAAATCTGCAAGATTGAGGAGCCAGCAGGCTTGGCAACGGTTAAGGGTCTGAGGGAAGCAGAAGTACATCAGGTTCTTGTGATCAGTGAAGACCTGAACAGGGAATTGAGATCCGTGGAGATAGTGTCGCCACAACTTGAGAGCATGGATAACAGCAAGGAGTTCGCGATCACAGATGTTGTAATTCCGCTCGGCAGCGGCTAGAGATTGGGACAAATAAGAACATGGGTGCCAATCTCCGTTGGAGTTGGCTTGCAAAAGAATACCTCCAGTGGCGTTCCGTGAGGTGTTAGTAGCGATAGTGAAGGGAGTGGCAAGGTCCAGCATACAAAGTACCGGTTCAGAGAGGAAGA
This sequence comes from Boletus sensibilis, assembly GCA_038092655.1. Classification (NCBI taxonomy): domain Eukaryota; kingdom Fungi; phylum Basidiomycota; class Agaricomycetes; order Boletales; family Boletaceae; genus Boletus; species Boletus sensibilis. Next base: position 25,487 of record JBBPQU010000231.1, on the reverse strand, counting down.
GCTTCTTGAGAGAAGCGAATGCGTCCTGGCACGTGGGGGTCCATGCCCAAGAGAGATTCTTCTTAGTGAGGTCTATGAGAGGACGAGCGACGGTGTAGTAGTTTGGAATGAATCGTCGGTAGAAATTGGTGAAACCAAGGAAGGAGCGGACTTCCTTGACAGTCGTGGGAGTGGGCCAGGAGGAGATCCCTTCAAGTTTGACAGGGTCCATGACGAGTTCGCCTGGCTTGACAACTAGTCCTAAGTATTTGACTTCGTCAGTGGCAAACTTACACTTCTCGAGTTTGAGGTGTAAGTCTAACTCCATCATACACTGGAGGATGTGTTTCATATGTTCTTCATGGGTCTTCTTGTCAGGGGAGAAGATCAAGAGGTCGTCCATATAGATGAAGAGCCATCCTTCGGTGATTATGTCGTGGAAGGAGTCGTTCATGAACTGCTGGAATGTGGCGGGTGAGTTGCAGAGTCTGAAGAACATTACCATGGGTTCGAAAAGACCCTTATGAGTAATGAACACAGCCTTCCATTGATGGCCGTCCTTGACACAGACATTATTGTATCCCCATCGGACATCAAACTTCATGAAGACTTTGGTGTCCTTCAGTTTGTCCATGAGGTCGGAAATAAGTAGGAGGGGATAGGTGTCGTGAATGGTGTGTTTGTTGACATATCAGTAGTCTTGGCATGGGCAGAGTCCGCTGTCCTTCTTTTTCACAAAGAAAAAGGAAGAGGCTTGAGGGGAATTCGAGGGGCGGATCTTTCTGGTGGCAAGGTTTTCATCAAGGAAGGACTCGATAGCAGTCCATTCTTTGGGGGTCAGCGGGTAGAGTTTCCCAATCTTTGGAACAAAACCTTCTTTCAGATTGATTTCGTGGTCATATGGTTGAGAGGGGGAAACATGGTCAGTGGCTTCTTTGGAGAAGACCTCGGCATATTTGGCATAAGCCAGGGGAAGGGTCGTGTTGTCTTTGGCTTTGTGAGCAGCGACAGTGAGTTCCGTGGCTTGGGTGAATCTAGCAACCTGAGCGGGTTCTAGAGGGGCAAAGCGAGATCCGAACCTGAGGGTCCGGTAGAGGGCACGGTTACCAAGAGCTTGGTTGAGGAATTGGCTCTCCTCTTCCCATCTGTTATAGGAGAAGAGTTTCTCCTGTTCGGTGGCATAGACATTGACATGGCGAGGGGGAGCGGGAGGAGGAACCCAGTAATGGGCATCATGTCACTTAACATTGGCAACATGGGAGGAGTAAAGTTCCTTCGATTGGTCAGAGGATTCGGAGATGGCGACTGTGCATTTAGCCCAGTCGATCGAGGAATTCATGGCACAAAGCCAGGGAGTTCCGAGGAGGATATTGTCTCATAGAGACATCAAGTGGAAAAGCATGCAATGGGCGATGCCTTCTATGTTAAGAAAGACAGTGACTCCATGTTGGATATCACCGCTTTTATTGAAGGAACTATCAGCGTTCCGGGCATGGAGGGGTTGTTGGAGTTTGTTGGTAGGAAGGGTGTTCTTCTTAGCGAAGTCCCAGTCCATGCAGTTAATGCTGGCTCCACTGTTGATGAGGGCATGGATGTTGACGGCTTTGAGAGTGTGCGAGGGTACAATGAGTTGTACAGCGATTTCTATTGCCTTGGGTACAAGAGATGGTACAGTTACACAACTACTAGGGGAAGGGGAGTCTGGTGTTGAAGCAAATCCCTGATTTAAAAATTTGAGAGAAAAGAAACATGATGGACATTCTCTTCTTCATTGTCATCATCTTCAATTTCCTCCAGCTTGGGAAACATTTCTTCTACCTTGTTGATATGCTTGCTCTTCAGCTTCTCAGCTGGAAAAGAGAGACATTTGAAGGAAGTATGGCCGGGTGTCCGGCAGCAGAAGCAGAGACCTTCCTTACGGCAACGCTGTTGTTCCGCATTGGTCAGCTTGCTTACTTTAATGAGGTTGACATCCATGGCGTCGGGGTCCTTAGTGGGAGCAGAAGACCTAGGGGTAAAAGAATGGTAACCACCTGAAGGTTTCTTGTTAACCTGGGTGATTTCTCGGATGCAGTCACATTGGGTTTGGAAGTGTACGGCTTTTTCATACCAAGAGTCAATGGTGGATGGGACGGTGTTCATCCCCATGATTTTTGACATCAGGGGCACGGGGATTCCAGACACGAAGTACTGGATCAAGACGTTGGGGTCAGTGATGCATGCAAGGGCAACTTTGTTCTTGAACTCCAAGATATAATTCTGGATTGTTATAGCGTGGGATTCATCCTTCTTAGGAACGACATGGGAGGTGAAGAGCCAGGCAACTGCGTTGCCGATAGTGTTGTGGTGTTCAAATGCCTTTTTGAAGGTGACTTTGAAGTTGTCAAAGGAACCAAGGTCGGGAGTTGAAAGAGCTAAGGTGGCTTGGCGAAAAGTGCTAGCCCAAATGCAAGCGGATCCCTCAGTCATATAAGAGAGGGCAAAGGCGACCTTCTTGGCACTGGAGTTATAAACATCCGTGTTCACCAAGAGGTAAGTTTCAACGGTGTTGAGCCACTCAATGGCTCATTCATAGGATCCATCGAAGGCTTTTGGGGCTCCGAGGCGAAGTTCGACAGTGCAGGAAGACATACCCGAGGGAGATGAAGGCAACTGGTGTTGAATGGGTGAGGGAACGAGGAAGGGGGGGTTCCGAGTGACTGGAGTAGGGGACGGAGGAGTGGGTACTCGAGGTATGGAGAGAGTGTGAGAGAGCTGATGGGATAGCTTGGTGTCTTCGAAGGTTTCTTCCTGTGAAGGTAGAGTGACATCAGATGGGAAAAGATCTAAGGGATCTTCAGTTTCTTCCTCAGCATTAGTGTTGTCTGAGGTGGATTCAGGGGATTCAAGGGGTTCTGGCTGATGAGGTCGCCAAAGAGAGTCATATGGGTTTCGGTGGGAAATGGTGACGGCTTACGTAGAAGTAGCCAGTGAGTAGAGCTTAGACCTTTTATTACACTCGACCCAGGTAGGACCAAACATAGCCCTTGTTGGACAAGAGAGGTCTAGGGCGAAGGGTATCCTTGGACATGTGAGCGTACACAAGGTGAAGTGAGTCGTCCTGTGGTGGAGTCCCAAGACGATGACAAGGGACCAGTCAAGTAAGACCGGGTCGTGGGTTCGGAGGAATCCGCTGGGCAACGGTGTGCACTGACAGCGGCGAGGGAAACTGGACGCAGGGGCTCAATAGCTCACCTGACCGGGTCAGAGGTTCAGAGGAGACCAGACAAGTCCAGGTCAAGGGTACGAGACGAGGTACGAGACGAGGGACAAGAGGGAGCGAGAACCAAGTGGATTTGCAGCGATGTGCCGAGAGTACAAGAGTAATCAAGGGAGGTCTAAGCTGAGGATCGACTACAGTGGGAGTTGCGTATTTATATGTAAGAGTTTGGCGCACAGACCATATGAACGAGATACTAAGTATGGGGATAGGAAGGTGATGACGTGTCATACAATAAGTGGGAGCCAATGAGGAAGCGATGTGTCATTAGTATTACAAAGAAAAGATGATGGCGTCATCAAGACGTGATGACTGTGGAGTCACGTGGAGAAACGGCCATAGCCGGATGGAAGAAGTCATGTGATCAAGGAAAGAAAGAATGTACAAGGCAGGAGTCGAATGAGCAACTTGTATGAATACAATGCAAGGTTAAATGTGAGAAAAGAAAAGAGTACTGGATGAATTGTAACATGCCCATTTCCGATATTCAGCTGGATGGTGACAGTGGAGAGTGGTAACTTCATTGATGATGGTGACAGGCTGTTTGCATGATTTACTTTGCACCAATAGTGAGCAAAAACGATTGACAATGGAATGGGAACATATGTGTAAGCATCGCAGCTCCTATATTTCTTGGCGTCCTTGAAATATGGTTCTGAGAATAGTGTGTTGATGTCTTGCGTACAATCTGAACAAGCCTTTTTGATCGGCTCATCCACATTGACAAGTTGAATGTCCTTTAGCAGGCCATTAGATCCAGTTTCATCCAGGTCTGATGGCCCAGGTGGGGGCAGATTGGAGGGTGGAGCTCGACCTGAGAAGATTAGCAGTTGAAAAAAAAATAGAAAAAGGCTTCACTTACGCTTGACGTGTTTTTTTTTACATGGATTCTCTGAGTCAGACTCTGCAGACGAGCTTTTGAGGGATTGTACCTCAATGGCCTTATGCTTAATGGGAGCCTGACCCAGGGCTGCCACCTGTTCACTGGCATTTTCTGGCTGTGTTGCTTCTTGCGCTGCCCGATGGGACGTAAGTTCTAGCTTGGCTGTGTTGTCAGTGCATGTCACCCGTGCCGAGGGTGCAGGCACACATCTTGGTCAGTGTGGCTGTTCATCATCATCAGATGGGTTGTACATGCCATTTTGTGTGAAATAAGCAATGATCAGATTGGCAGAATAATGAAACCAAACCTTAAAAATTTACTCAATGCACTATTATAGGTATCAGATTCTGCCACCGAAAATCAGCCACCGAAAGTCATGGCTGCCGTGGCTTTGATGGCTGGGCTGGGCTGGGCTGGGCCAAGGCCACACAATATCCCAAGCCGAGCTCTGAGCCTCCTGAAGCCCCAATCAGGGCTCAGCTCAGCCCAGCTTGTCAGGGCATGGCCATGCTGGCTTGAGGGCTTCAGGCTGGGCTGAGCACATCACTAGTAAGGAGATTTATATATGGAGTACGGAGACAGATTAGTAATGGAGGTCATAAGTGAAATGGAGTCGGATGTAAGTATACCAGAGCTGTGCGCTGGATGTAAGTATGCTGGAGCAGTGCTCCTAAGCGAAACACAGGATCGGAACTATCTACAGAGTGGAACTAGTCTTTATCTAGTAAGTAGGAATGGAGAGTGACGAGAATGAAACATAACTACAAGTCCGGAAGTCCGGAGGTAAGAAATACTCTGGAGTTCATATCTAAGACGATGGAGTTGTGTCTCAAGGCTCAGAGTTGGACTTTGGGAAATACAGGATATGACAGTCTTTTATTTCTTGATTATCTCATCACAGATTTGTCATATGATGTGTCAGCGTTGTTCTTTCACCTTCTATTGACTTCCATGCTTACGTGTTGCAACACGTCACCTTTCTTCCATACCCTTCCATGGATTTCCATGATGACATGTTCATACCTTTTATTATATCTTCAGACTTCTTAGGCTCTAATGTATATAAACCCGAACTCTTGCATCAATGTAACCTTAGCTTAGATCTACTCTGTCTTCCTATAACATTGTTGCCCTTCCTCCTCTTGCTTCCCTCCTAAGCCTGGCTCTCTTTCAAGTTGTCATCCTTGTCCATCGAACCACCTTAGCTATCACTAAGGAAGTCTCCATCATCAAGTGAGTACTTGCTGATTGTCACCACCACTTGGAAGCCCCTCGTGGAAGTCACTCTTGGACTCCATCGTTGAGTCAACTTCTTCGTCTACACTTTCACTGAAGTTCTGCTTGTCCGTCTTCGGGCCAAGTGTAACAACTCCCTCGGCAGTGATCATTTTCTTTGTAGGGCAAAGAATCACCCCCTTAGTAAGCCCATGGTCAACCACGACCAGAAGGATATCGAAGGAAGAAGACTCAGGGAGATCTGTGATGAGATTGCACAAGATCTGCTGGAACGGGTGGGAAGCAGAGGATTTAATGGGCGTGAGTGGAGCAACCATGGGGTGGGTGTTGGATTTGTTTTGCTGGCAGGTAGCACAGCCTTCAATGTATCGGTGGATGTGGGCAGCGAGGCCAGGCCACCAAAACTCGGCCAAGATGAGCTGGTGGGTTTTCAGGAAGCTGGGGTGACTGGCAGTCTTGTGAACATGGCAGCGGTGGAGGATAGAGCAGCATAAGTTCCTGGAATCTGGAACATATACACAGCCCTTGTACATGAGAACATTGCCTTCCATCTGCCAATTGGAGAGGCGAGAGCAGAAGGTGAGGGGACTGTCTTCATTCATAGATTGAAGGCATTGGAGACAAATGGGGTCGCCCTTGGAGGTGGCAGAGATCTTGTCAGCAAGGGCAGTGTCGATGGCATGGACAAAGATTGAGGGGGGAAGGAGGGTGACCACCTGATTGTTGGGATCAGACTTAGGGAAATGGTCACAACATTGTGAGAGGGCATCAGGACCGGAGAGCTGGGAGCCAGGCATGTGGATCATTTTAAGATCGAAGTCCACTAGATCAAGAAGCCAGCAGGCTTGGTGGCGGTTGAGGGTTTGTGGGGAGCAGAAGTACGTCAGGTTTTTGTGATCAGTGAAGACCTGAATGGGGAATTGAGAGCTGTGGAGATAATGTTGCCACGACTTTAGGGCGCAGATGATGGTGAGGAGCTCCCAGTCATAGATGTCATAATTCCGCTCAGCAGTGGCTAGGGACTGAGAAAGGTAGGAGCAGGGGTGCCAATCTCCATTGGAGTCGGCCTGCAGGAGAATTCCTCTGGTGGTGTTCCGTCAGGCATCAGTGGCAATGGCAAAGGGGGCAGCGAGATCTGGCATATGAAGTACCGGTTCAGAGAGGAAGAGCTTCTTGAGGGAAGCGAAGGCATCTTGGCATTGTGGAGTCCACGCCCAAGAGAGATTCTTCTTGGTGAGATCTATAAGGGGGCATGTGAAAGTGGAGTAGTTTGGGATGAACGGACGATAGAAGTTGGTGAAGCCAAGGAAGGAATGGACTTCCTTGACAGTTGTGGGAGTAGGCCAGGAAGAGACCCTTCAAGTTTGATGGGATCCATGGCGAGTTCACCAGGTTTGACGATGAGTCCTAAGTATTTGACTTCATCAGTGGCAAACTTACACTTCTTGAGTTTGAGGTGCAAGTCTAACTCCATCATACACTGAAGGACACATTTTGTGTGTTCTTCGTGGGTCTTCTCATCAGGGGAGAAGATAAGGAGGTTGTCCATATAGATGACAAGCCATCCTTTGGCGATCATGTTGTGGAAGGAGTTGTTCATGAAACATTGGAATGTGGCGGTGGAGTTGCAGAGGCCAAAGAACATCACCGTAGGTTTGAAGAGACCTTTGTGGGTGATGAAAGTGGCTTTTCATTGATGGCCATCTTTGATGTGGACGTTGTTGTATCCCCATCAGACATCGAACTTCGTAAAGACCTTGGTGTCTTTGAGTTTGTCCATGAGGTCGGAGATAAGTGGTAGGGGGTATGCATCTCGAATGGTATGTTCATTGACGTATTGGTAGTCTTGGCATGGGCAGAGTCCACCATCCTTCTTTTTGACGAAGAAGAAAGGAGAGGCTTGGGGGGAGTTTGAAAGTCAGATCTTTCCTGCGGTGAGGTTTTCATCGAGAAAGGCTTCGGTGGCAGTTCATTCTTCGGGCATTAAGGGATAGAGTTTCCCTATCTTTGGAACAAAATCTTCCTTGAGGTTGATCTCATGATCATAGGGTCTAGAGGAGGAAACATGGTCAGTGGCTTCCTTGGAGAAGACTGAGGTGAAGTCAGTGTAAGCTATAGGGAGAACCGTGTTGGCCTTGGATTGATGGGCGGCAATGGCAAGTTCCATGGCTTGGGTGAGTCTAGCGACCTGAGCGGATCCTAGAGGGACATAGCAAGATCTGAACCTGATAGTCCGGTAAAGGGGATGATTGCCGAGAGCATGGTCGAGGAATTGGTTTTCCTCTTCCCATCCATTGTAGGAGAAGAGTTTCTCCTGTTTGGTGGCATAGACATTGACATGGCAAGGGGGAGCGGGAGGAGGAACCCAGTAATGGGAGTCATGTTGTTTGACATCAGCAATGTGAGAAGAGTAGAGTTCCTTCAATTGATTGGAGGATTCGGAGATGGAGACAGTTCATTTGATCCAGTCAATCAAGGGGTTCACGGCATGGAGCCATGGAGTTCCGAGGAGGATATTATCCTGAAGGGACATCAGGTGGAAAAGCACATGGTGAGTGATGCCTTCTATGTTGAGGAAGATGGTGACTCCATGTCGGATATCACTGCTTTTATTGAAGGAACTATCGGCATTCCGAGCATGGAGGGGTTGTTGGAGCTTCGTGATGGGAAGGGCATTCTTTTTGGTGAAGTCCCAATCCATACAGTTGATGCTAGCTCCACTATCAATGAGAGCACGGGTGTTGATGGTTTTGAGAGTATGCGATGGAACAATGAGTTGTACTGTGATCTCTATTGCCTTTGGTACGAGAGATGGTACAGTTGCACTGCTACTAGGGGAAGGGGAGTTTGGCATCGAAGCAGATCTCTGATTCAAAAATCCGAAAGAAAAGAAACATGACAGATATTTTCTTCTTCTTCGTCATCATCTTCAATCTCCTCCAGCTTTGGAAGTGATTCTTCAACTTTGTTGATATGCTTGTTCTTCAGCTTCTCGGTTGGGAAGGAGGGGCATTTGAAGGAGGTATGGCCAGGTTTCCAGCATCGGAAGCAGAGGCCTTCCTTGCGGCAACACTGTTGTTCCGCATTGGTCAGCTTGCTTACTTTTACTACATCGATGTCCATGGCATTGGGGTCTTTGGTGGGAGCGGATGACCTAGGGGTAAAGGAGTGGTAACCACCTGAAGGTTTCTTGTTAACCTGGGTGATTTCGCAGGTACAGTCTCATTGGGTTTGGAAGTGTATGGCTTTAGCGTACCAGGAGTTGATGGTGGTAGGGATGGTGTCCATCCCCATAATCTTAGCCATTAGGGGAGCGAGGATTCCAGATGTGAAATACCGGATTAAGATGTTGGGGTCGGTGATGCTGGCGAGGGCAACTTTGTTTTTGAATTCTGAGATATAATTCCGGAGTGTCGTAGTGTGGGATTCGTCTTCCTTTTGGACGACGCAGGTAGTAAAGAGCCAGGCAACTGCATTGCTGATGGTATTGTGGTGTTCAAATGCCTTTTTGCAGGCAACTTTAAAGTCGTCAAAGGAACCAAGATCAGGGGTTGTGAGGGTCAAGGCAGCTTGGCAAAAGGTGCCAGCCCAAGTGCAAGTGGATCCCTCAGTCATATGAGAGAGGGCGAAGGCAACCTTCTTGGCATTGGAGTTATAAATGTCTGCATTAACCAAGAGGTAGGTTTCGACAGTGTTGAGCCACTCAATGGCTTGGTCATAGGATCCATTGAAGCCTTTGGGGGCTCTGAGGCAAAGTTCAACAGTGCGGGAAGACATACCCAAGGGAGAGGAGGATGATTGAGGTTGGATGGGCGAGGGAATGAGGAATGGAGGGTTCCGAGTGACGGGAGTAGGGGACGGAGGAGTGGGTACACAAGGGATGGAGAGGGAGTGAGAGAGCTGGTGAGATAGCTCGGCATCTTCGAAGGTTTCTTCCTGAGAGGGTAGATTTACGTCGGATGGAAAAAGATCTAAGGGGTCTTCGAGTTCTTCCTTAGTGTTAGTATTATCTGAGGTAGTTTCGGGAGACTCAAGGGGTTCTGGCCGACATGGTCACCAGAGAGAGTCGTAGGAGTTTCAGCGGGAAATGATGGCGGCTTATGTAGAAGTAGCTGGCAAGTAGAGCTTAGACCTTTTGTTACGCTCGACCCAGGTAGGACCGAACATAGCCCTTATTGGTGGAAGGAGATCTAGGGTTCGAGGGGATTCCTTGAACGCGTAGCATTCACAAGGCGAAGTGAGTCGTCCTGCGGTATAATCCTGAGATGAAGACAGGGGACTGGTCATGGAAGAGACCAGGTTGAGGGTTCGAGGGAGTTCATTAGGCATCAGTATGCAACAACAACACGAGAAGACCGGACGCAGGGACTTGTAAGTTCACCTGACTGGGTCAGAGGTTCAAGGAGACTGGATGAGATCCGGGTCAAAGGTTTAAGGGGGCTGAGAGAGGGAGTGAGGACTGCATGGATTGTCGCAGATACTAGTGACCAAGATACAAGGGATTGTAAGGGAGGTTTAAGCTAGGGATCTGTATCACGAGTGTCACATATTTATACATAGGGATCCGGTGCACAGACCATGTGAAAGGAATACTAACTGTGGTAAAGGAGTAGCGATGACACATTGTATGATAATGGGAGCCAATGAGGAAGCAATGCATCAGTGTTATTACAAAGAAAGAAGATGGTGTCATTAAGGTGTGATGACTGCAGAGTCACGTGAAGAAACGGCAATAGCTGACTGGAAGAAGTCATGTGTCCAAAAGAAAAGAGAACGCACGAGGGGAGTTGAACAGATGACTCATAGTAATACAGCACAAGGCTAATCGTGAGAAAGAAAAGAGTAAGCTGGTGAATCATAACACATGGATCATTTTGAGATCAAAGTCTGCTAGATCAAGAAGCCAGCGGGCTTGGCAGCAGTTGAGGGTCTGTGGAGATCAGAAGTACATCAGGTTCTTGTGATTGGTGAAGATCTGGATGGGGAACTGAGATCTGTGGAGATAATGTCACCATGACTTGAGGGCATGGATGACAGTGAGGAGTTTGTGATTGTAAATGTTGTAGTTCTCAGTGGTGGCAAGGGATTGGGAAAGATAAGAGTAGGGGTGCCAATCTCCGTTGGAGTCGGCTTGCAAGAGAATTCCTCCAGTGGTGTTCCATGAGGCATCAGTAGCAATGGTGAAAGGGGTGGCAAGATCCGGCATATGAAGTACCAGTTCAGAAAGGAAGAGCTTCTTAAGAGAAGCAAAAGTGTCTTGGCACACAGGAGTCCACGCCCAAGAGAGATTCTTTCTGGTGAGATCTATGAGGGGGCGGGCGACAGTGGAGTAGTTTGGAATAAACCGACAGTAGAAGTTGGCAAAGCCAAGGAAGGAGCAGACATCCTTAACAGTCGTGGGAGTGGGCCAAGAAGAGATCCCCTCAAGTTTAACAGGGTCCATGGCGAGTTTGCCGGGTTTAACTACAAGTCCAAGGTATTCAACTTCGTCAGTGGTGAACTTACATTTCTTGAGTTTGAGATGTAAGTCTAGTTCCATCATATGCTGAAGGACGTGTTTTGTGTGTTCTTCATGGGTCTTCTCATCAGGGGAGAAGATTAAGAGGTTGTCCATGTAGATGATGAGCCAGCCTTCAGTGATCATGTTGTGGAAGGAGTCGTTCATGAAACGTTGGAATGTAGCGGAGGAGTTACAGAGACCAAAGAACATGACTGTGGGTTCAAAGAATCCTTTGTGGGTGATGAACATGGCTTTCCATTGATGGCTGTCTTTGACACAGACATTGTTGTATCCCCATTGGACATCAAACTTTGTGAAGACATTAGCGTCTTTGAGTTTGTCCATGAGGTCAAAAAAGGTAGCTGTCATGAATGGTATGTTCATTGATGTAGCAGTAGTCTTGGCAGGGGCAAAGTCCGCCATCCTTCTTTTTGATGAAGAAGAAGGGAGAGGCTTGGAGGGAATTCAAAGGGCAGATCTTCCCAGCAGCAAGGTTTTCATCAAGGAACGATTCAGTGGCGGTCTGTTCCTCAGGTGTCAGGGGATAGAGTTTTCCTATCTTCGGGGTAAACTCTTCTTTGAGATTGATTTCATGATCATAGGGTCGAGAGGGGGGAATGTGGTCAGTAGCTTCCTTGGAGAAGACTGAAGCGAAGTCAGCGTAAGCCAGGGGAAGAACCGTCTTGGGTTTCGATTTGTTGGCAGAGATAGCAAGCTCCATGGCTTGTGTGAGTCTAGCAATCCTGGCGGATCCCAGAGGGGCATAGCAAGATCTGAACCTGATAGTGCAGTAAAGGGCGCGGTTGCCAAGAGTGCGATCAAGGAATTGATTTTCCTCTTTCCAACCATTGTAGGAGAAGAGTTTCTCCTGTTCGGTGGTGTTACAAGTGGTGGACCCCCTATCTTTTCTTCACCCATTCCTTCCCCTATCCTCGACTCGCTCATTCCAGGATCTTCACTCTGGAACGACATCGTCGCCTCCCTTGCAGAATACACTGTGCAGGACACAGCCTCGCACTGCCCCTCTGATCCTATTCTTCCCGACCTGGTTCTCTCTGAGCATAGCCTCGAATAGCCTCTTTGATCCTATTCTCCCCGACCTGGTCTCTCCCGATACGTTCCTATTCTTTCCGATTCATTCCTATTTATCCCAATAGACACTGCCTCCTAATGCATTCTCTCGCACGTGTCGTCTCCCTTTACCTAGTCACGTTCACGACGCGACTCATCACATGACTCGCATCTTACCTACCCTTAACTTATTCAAGCTCCGCTTGAACTATATCTCTCACAGTATATAAAGCCTCTCTCTCCATACTTTGTATCTCTAACTTAGACCTACACAATCTACGGTGTAAAGTCTCTCTTCACTCGGCTCGCTCTCTTCTCTCTCTCACCCTCAATACTAGGCTTGGTCCCTAGCTATCACCACCTCTTAGTCTCTGTTGCAGAGCTAAGACCTAGGCCAGTCATAAGCCCTAGGACCCTTCGGTTGTTGCAACCCTAGGAAGACTAGACTTGGATACACCTTGGTGTTCCATTGTTACACGGTCATAACAGGTGGCATAGACATTGACGTGATGAGGAGGAGCAGGAGGGGAGACCCATTAATGGGAGTCATGTCGCTTGACATCGGTGACGTGAGAGGAGTAGAGCTCCTTTGACTGATCGGAGGATTTGGAGATAGAGACTGTGCGTTTAGCCCAGTCAATCAAGGAATTTATGGCATGAAGCTATGGAGTTCCGAGGAGGATATTGTCTCAAAGAGACATCAGATGGAAAAGCACGTGATGAGTGATGCCTTCTATGTTGAGGAAGACAGTGACTCTGTGTTGGATATCACCACTTTTGTTGAAGGAACTATCAATGTTCCGAGCGTGGAGGGGTTGTTGGAGCTTCTGGATGGGGAGGGAATGTTTCTTGGCAAAGTCCCAATCCATACAGTTGATGCTAGCTCCACTATCAATGAGAGCACGGGTGTCGACAGCTTTGAGGATGTGCGATGGAACAATGAGTTGTACCATGATCTCTATTGCTTTGGGTACAAGAGATGGTACAGTTACACCACTACTAGAGGAGGGGGAGTCTGGTGTCGAAGCAGATCCCTGGTTCAAAAATCTGAGAGGAAAGAAACATGACGAACATTCTCTTCTTCATTGTTATTGTCTTCAATCTCCTCCAGCTTCGGAAGTGTTTCTTCTACCTTATTGACACACTTATTCTTGGGCTTCTCTGCTGGGAAGGAGAGGCATTTGAAGGAAGTATGGCCGGGTTTTTGGCAGTGGAAGCAGAGGCCTTCCTTGCAGCAATGCTTTCATTCCGCATCGGTCAGCTTGCTTACTTTGATAACATTGATGTCCATGACATCGGGGTCTTTGGCAGGAGCAGATGATCTAGGGGTAAAAGAGTGGTAACCGCCTGAAGGTTTCTTGTTTACTTGGGCGATTTCTCAAGTGCAATCCTGTTGGGTCTGGAAGTGTATGGCTTTTTGGTACCAAGAGTCGATGGTGGCAGGGATGGTGTCCATCCCCATGATCTTTGTCATCAGGGGAGCAGGGATTCCGGATGTGAAATACCAGATCAAGACATTGGGGTCGGTGATGCCAGTGAAGGCAACCTTGTTCTTGAACCCCGAGATATGATTCTGGAGTGTTGTGGTGTGGGATTCGTCCTTCTTTTGGATGATGCAGGTGGTAAAGAGCCAGGCAATGGCATTGCCGATGATGTCATGGTGTTCAAAGGCCTTTTTGAAGGCAGTTTTGAAGTCATCAAAGATTCTGAGGTCAGAGTTCATGGTGGCTAAGGTGGCTTGGTGAAAGGTGCTAGCCCAAGTGCAAGCAGATCCCTCAATCATATGAGAGAGGGCAAAGATGACTTTCTTGGCATTGGAGTTGTAAACATCCACATTGACCAAGAGGTAGGTTTCAATAGTGTTGAGCCACTCAATGGCTTGGTCATAGGATCCATCAAAGCCCTTGGGGGTTCCAAGGCAGAGTTTGACAGTGTGGGAAGATATATCCAATGAAGAAGAGGGTGACTGAGGTTGGACAGGCGAGGGGATGAAGAACAGGGGGTTTTGAGCAACAGGAGTGGGGGACAGAGGAGTGGGTACATGAGGGATGGAGTGGGAGTGGGGGAGCTGGTGGGCTAGCTCAGTGTCTTCGAAGGTTTCTTCCCGTGAGGGTAGGGTTACGTCAGATGGAAAAAGATCAAGTGGATCTTCAATGTCCTCCTCAGCATTGGTATCATCTGAGGTGGATTCAAAGGATTCAATGGGTTTAGGCTGATGTGGTTGCCAGCGAGAGTTATAGGGGTTTTGGTGGGAAATGGTGGTGGCTTATGTAGAAGTAACCGGCGAGTGGAGCTTAGACCTTTTGTTATGCTTGACCTGGATAGGACCAAATGTAGCCCTTGATGGTTATCAAGGAGTCTATGGTTCGAGGAATTCCTTGGATGCGTAAGCATTCACAAGGTGAAGTGAGTCGTCCTGCGGTATAGTCCCGAGACGATGACAGAGGGACCAGATGTAGATACAACTGGGTTGAGGTTCAAGGGAATCTACTGATGCAAAAGCAGTCAAGTAGCAAAGTGAGTTGTCCTGCAGTATAGTCCCGAGATGATGATAAGGGGACCGGATGTAGATACAACCGGGTCAGAGTTTCAAGGAGACTGGACACAGTCTGGGTCAAAGATGAGAGGGACGAGAGATGAGGAATGCAAGGATCAAGTTGATTGTCACAGATACTAGATAAGACAAGGGAGGTCTAAGCTAAGGATCTGTACTTCGAGAGTCGCATATTTATATGTATGAATCCGGTGCACAGACCATGAGAAGGACATACTAAATGTGGAAGAGGAATGGTGATGATGCATCATATGACAATAAGAACCAATAGGAAGGCAATGTGTCAGTGTTATTACAAAAATAGAAGATGGCGTCATCATGGTGTGATGACTGCAGAGTTACGTGGGGAAATGGCGATAGCCGACTGGAAGAAGTCACGTGCTCGAAGAGAAAGAGAATGTACATGGTGGGAGTTGAACAAGTGACTCGTAGGAATCCAGTGTATAGCTAAGTGCATGAGAAAAGAAAAGGATAATTGGTGAATCGTAACATGGAATGTGCACATTTGTGCACATCATGCCATCTCTTCCGTGGGCTCGGAGTGGGTGGGTGGACAAGGGTGAGGGTGAGGGAGGGTGATGGCAAGGGCAAGAGGGTGACGGCAAGTGAGAGGGCCAAGGCCAGGCCAGGCAGGAGCCAGGGAGAGGCAAGGGAGAGGGAGAGGCAAGGGAGGGACAAGGACAAGGACAAGGACAAGGACAAGGACAAGGGCTAGATGGCACAATGTCTGCATGCTCAGTGCAGGGTGGGTGAGCAAGGGACAGTGGGAGGATGAGGGACTGGGACTGGGACTGGGACTAGGACAAGGGAGAGGGAGAGGACAGGCAAGCAAAATGAGACAGCACGACACGCACAATTATGCATGTCATGCCACCTCATTCTGCATGCTCAGTGCAGGGAGGGTGGGGTGAGGGCACTCACTGTGGCCAAGGGCGAGGAGAGGGAAAGGGCGAGGGCAGGGCACCATTTGAGGTGCGCATGGACCATTTGCAAGATGAGTTGCAGCATTGAGGGTGACAACCGTGACATGAGAGGCACCGGCAGCTCAGCTAGCTGACTTACAGCTGTAAGTCACAGCTTACTGCAGCTCAGCTAGATTTTTCAAGTCGCGTGGCTCAGCTATGGCTAAAGCCAGCCAGGAGCCAGAGCTGCGGCAACACTAAGTATCTCTTTCTTCGTCTGCTATCATGAATAACATCTGCCATCATTTGTCATGCCTCCATCACAAACCTCGCAGAAAGTAGACATTGCTCGATTTGGTATATTGCAAGTGCCACACTTGAAACAATCATGGTGTTACAATTCGACCTGGAGATGCTGGTACATGGCTACCCTGGTTCTTTTCTCTTCAACCAGTACCCTACACTGGATGACATCCTCATCCTCATCCTCATCCTCACCCTCGTCCTTGTCCTCATCGCCACCCTTATCCCCTTCATCATACGACCAGACTCCAATATCTGGTCTTCCCTAAACTCCCTCGGCGCCTTACCAGGATGTCTTCTCATTCTCCTTCCAAGACATCCTGCTAGGACGCCACCTATCTTCCCGATCATTCAAGGCTGTCCCACAGCCCTCATGATCCTACTCTCTCCGATGGCTGTGCCATCGCCTCCTTGATCCTAGATCACCCGATGGCTGTCCCACAGCCTCCTTGATTCTAGATCACCCGATGGCTGTCCCACAGCCTCTCTGATCCTATCCCTCCCGATGGCAGTGCCATCTCTTCCGATTCCTTCCAATGCGTCTTTATTCCTATTCACTCCTGGACCTTTCCTTTATCTATTGACACTGCCTCATCTTCCGATTCCTCCTGATACCTAGTCACGTTCGCGACACGACTCATCACATGACTCGCGTCTTGCCTGCCCTTATCTCTTTCTTGCCTGCCCTATACCCATTAGAGCTCCACTTGAACTCTATTGTACACACTATAAATAGGTGCTCCCCTATGGAGTTGTATCTCTAACTTAGATCTACACAATCTACGGTGTAGACCCACTCCTAGCAGTAATCCTCTCTGCCAAGGAACTCATCCTCTTCTCATAACCGTCTGTGCCTCTGGGAGGCATCCTAAAGATCAACCAGTAGCAAATCCCTTGCTACTCGAAGAGGACCCCGACACCACCTCGTCATCATCTCGGACGACTCATACTCACTAGAGGAGGCATACCTCTAGTAGAGAAGACCTTTGACCATGCCTGGTCAATAGGATAGAGAGCCCAGCCTTAGCAACCTTCAACATCTTGGTGCCATAGAACCTCTTCGAAGGAGACAGCCAACAAGACCAGGTCGTCCCGTTGTGCTTTGGCAGAGTCCTTCAACTTCTGTACAGCCAACCAACCAGTGGTTGACAGCACGGACCCATGGGTCGTCTGTCAACTCAGCATCTACCCTTGCAAGGAGTGCTAGAGAGTCGGTCAGAATACACCTTGGTGTTCCATTGTTACACAGTCATAACACATGGCCACATGGTCTCAGTGTGTCAGTGAGGTGAAAACATCCATGTCATCATTTTTCTTTGTTGCTTGAGAGTAGACAAGAATATATTGTGACTTATCATGACTGCTCCATAGCCCACATGTTCTTGTCGTGTACTAAATAAACTGATATTGCATTACATCCCCATATCATGCACTTGTCATATCTGCCTGACCAAGACTGTATGAACTGACAACAACTGATTACAATGTGCCATATCCCTCCCATGCCAAAATATTGTTGTCCAATTCTTCCCCCTTGTCAGCAACTACCCTATCCAGCTCATGCTCGTGCTCATCCATCTCTACATCCTCTGCTTCGCCAGCCATGTCCTCTTCCTCTTCCTCAACCTGCTCATTGATTTCTCTGCCACCTGCCTCTTGCCCTGTATTGGCCAGTTCTTCCTGCTCTATACCATCCACCAGGCCTTCAACTACAGTGCGTCCTTCCTGCAGCAAGAACACATCCCAGTCTCGGGTCGCTTTGTGACCGACTCCTCCGCCCCGAAATCGCATGAATATGTCTTGATCAACAAATCTAGCGTAGTACACACATTTAGCTTACTCGGAAATAGACAAAGATTAAGAAAACCCACATGTTGACATAGAAATAGCACCAGTCAGCATTTGACTCGCTGTCTGCTTGACGGACAAAGCTCTGATCAAGGTAGTCGTTTGTTTCACCATAGCCAAAACCAGGAAGAAGATGGATCCCTCGGACAACCAAATCCGGATCAATGAAACCAAACACATCAGCTAAGCAATCTTTTTCAAAGAACTAGAGATGGTATAGTCTTTTCGCATCCCATCCAGCAAGGTAGTTTGAATCCATTTGAAACCACCAGATGAAAAGCACATCCATCCATATCAGCTTCTTGAAGTGTGAGTACTTATCCTCTCAACACTGGACCATGACATGGAAAATCTTGATCACTTGTGCATACCAGTATGGGTGTGTGCACTTGTCTTCCTGTGAGAGGACCATGACATCTGCATGAGACAGAGGGTTGACCATATCTTGCTCACGCCAGAGATCGTAAATAGTGTAGTTGACATGTAATAGAGAATGGTTGTAGATTTTGCTGTTCTCAAAGACAATGCAGTCCTGCTCTTGGTCCATGAAATCATATTCGTCCCTGTTGTAATCAAGTCCCCGAATGCATGCCAGGACATGGTCTTTGAGTTGAGGAATGAAATTCTGAGATATGAACCATTAGCCAATGAACCATCAGCCAACTCAAATTCCATAGAGTGACACCTACTGCAATGGCAGGATCATCTCCTCGTTCTCCTAGCCATTCTAGAAGGTCCTCTACATGTCATGATGTTGCAGCAATTTGATAGTGGTCACTTGGGGACAACCGTGCTCGAGCAAGTCACTGTTGTTGGATCTCTTCAGCATTGAGTGATTCTCATGTGGCATTTACCCAGTGAACGAACCACTCTATCGCCTCTTGATTCGTGATGCTTGTAACCATAGTAGTCTTCTTCTTTCCTGATCATACAAAATGCCGTTTTAAGGAGCGATGTTCAAGCTCACCCTGGCAAAATCTTCATGAGCTCAAGAACAGTCACAGAAAAAAAAAGGTACCATCTGAGTAGAATAATTATCTGTCGTCCCAAACTGTTGGATTGTGCTGACGTAGTCCCCAAGTGCGTGATACTTGTACATCAACAGATTTAAAGTCTTGACCTTTGGCCCAGTCACTGACCTGGCTCTGGATGTTGATGCTTGGGAATCCTTGGCTGCTAGCACGGCCTCACGTCGACCTTGTGCTGCGTATTCCTGGGGAAGCTCAGTTGTGTGGTAATATCCACATGTGGTCTTATGAAACTTGCTGACCACTTGACTGAGGGATGTCGTTGCCGTTTCAAAAAGGAAAATGGTGTCATCTGTGTGTAAGTGCAGCTTTGTGAACACATGCCACATTGCCAGCTGAAACAGTAAGTTGAGAATGATTGTGTTGTGGGGTTCTGGAAGCAAACCCTCAAATACAGGGAAGGCACACTGGTGAAGAGTCACCTCACAGTTCAGTCTTGTTATGTAGTACATACCTGTAATAGATCTTCAAAGTCGTGAGCAGCCAATCTGTTCATTGATGACACATTCTGATGGAATTTTCTAATTGTTCCCTGCCCAAAAGTAAGAATGCGGCAGTACCTATATTCATATTATCAATTGTGTGATGTGGACTAAATCAGCAATACATACCTCCAGTTTAGTTCCTGAACAGCCAAACCTCCAGCTGCGTGCAGAATGTGCATTAAGTGGGTGAATATAGCTTTCCAGACACCCAACTCGAACTCGTGAAGGAGGTCGACAACAAGAAGAAGGAAGGTGTTGATGTTGAATATGCCAAAGGCACTCTGTCAGTGGAATAAAATCAGTGTTTCATCACCATAATGTGAATCACATCACATACTCAAACTGCTGTGAGTGACTGATCTTCTAGGTATCTTGCTATGTCCTTACTTGAGATCTTCTTGCCATACTTGAACATTTTTCTATGTGCTTTCTCAATCTTCTTGCGGTAGGCCTCATTGTTTACATGGTGTCTTGTCCTAATAATCATGTCGTCTCTGCTTCCCATCTTGTGTACATTCACCTTTTCCACAAGACACCAGGAACAGAGACATTGTCCTAAAAATTTGATGCATCCCATTATCACCCTAACCAAGCTTGTTAGTCATCAATAAATGTATAGTACAAGACTCACTTTTCTGGATAGTTGGCAGATTCTGTGAAGAAATGAGGAAATGATCACCAAGTGATGCCATCAGCAAACTTAATTACCAGTCCTAACTCATATGCCTTCCAAAAGGCATCATCATTCAACAATAATCTCCATACTGCATGCATCAGCTCACACTTGCAGTGAGTAAGGATCTTGGCTGTTGCTGATTTGTTGTTATAAACTTTGATGTAGATATCTTGAAAGTCTTTGGATAGCTGAAAGGCTTAGTTAGTTGTAGTCGGCTTCAATGATCAATCAGACACCTTTGGGATATATGCAATGTAATGACATGCTCCTGATGTCGGCTTACCATGGGCATATTTCAACTGGTTGCCAAAAAATAGGTAGATTGGCCAAAGCGATGCATTGCCAAAGTTTGCCAGCTGGGTGGCATCAGACCAAAACATAAGAGGGATGACAACATGCTCATATGTGTCGCCTGCCTCTCTTGGAAGGGCATTGACTTCTGCGTGGGCTTTCAGCATTTCTGGAGATGTATATACCTCAGAATAGACCCTAAGTTTGCAACCATCAGCTGAACTCCAGTATTCTTCAAACGGAGTGACCTGAAATAGCTTTGAGATCTCATCACATAAGACTGATTTGATGATGTCAACAAGTGAGCAATGAGTGACATTGACTGAGAACTTTGGGATGTTGGGATCGTCCTCGGAGCTATATTCAACATTCTCCTTGAGCAACGGAATAGTGACCTTGCTCTCCTTCCAACCATGCTCAGCTCGGAATGGATTACCCTCCTCATCAAGGTACTTTTGTATCTTTTTCTGTTCCTTCTCATGCAAAAATTTCGCAACTGCAGTGGGATCAAATACCGGGTCTTTGATGAATGTCCAGAGGCATTGTAGCTCAGCAATAGATTTTGTGTTTGAACCGGAATACTACCAGCACATGAGTAAGCCAGCAGTGGGATTGCTAAACGCTGAGAACAGATTATCCTGCATAATATCACCAACCAGATAAAGACTGCCAACCCAACTTGCAGCATGGGGGAGCTGTGCTAGCATTGGGGCTTCAACATGTGAGGCAATGGTGTTGTTTTGATCGGGATTGAGTGTTGGTCATGATGGGTATACCCAAAAGAGACCAAAGCTATCAGGCTCAGTTTGGTAATGAGCTATATTAGTTGGTTGTGGAGCACATGTACTTGAAGGACAAGAAGTGGATGGCACAGGGGCTTGAGGAGAAAGATCTATTGCATTGCCCGGCAAGTAGTCATCATAGTGGGCAGGTAGATGAATAGATCGTCCTGAGCGATGAGAAGTTGTGGGCTGTGATGGGTTGGCTATCATCTGGGTATTGGTTGGACCAGCCTCAGGTTTGTTATCATGCTACACAATGAAAATCGAAAGGTTTTCAGAAAACATGGTGTAAATAGACACACCTCCATTGGCATGGTAATCGTCTGGATATTGGACGGACCTGCCTGGGGTTCGTCATCATGCTACATAATAGAAATCAGCCTATGGCCTTCAAAAACAACAGCATGAATAAACATACCTCCATTGGCACTTCATTGCCACCATCATGTCCCAGCTCAGAGCCAGGTGAGGAGGGAGGGGAAGGGCCATGATTTACGTCTGCCAGAGCAACTTGAAGCTCGGACCTTGACACATGTCTGTTGAGACCAGAGGATCGTTCAGGGCTTGGACTGCATGATGGAAATGAGTCCCAATGACTATACTTCTTCCTTTTCTTGTGACAATGGTTGCTATGATGTTTCTTGGCAGCGAGTTGGTCATACCTGGAATATAGGTTATCAATACTGGTTTTGTATGCTTTGCACTATGATTTATGGGCACTCAGTGCTTTCAAGACACTGAATACCTTGCCACAGAGACACTGAAGAGCATCTGAGTCTTCCATGGCTCAATGGAAGGGAGGGATGTGGACTCGGACAGCACTAAGTTTCGAGATAAAAGGAGTTTCTATTTGCTGTGGGGGTATGTACATCATGGTACCTATAATGAGAAGCTGATCTACCTGTCAATGTTACTTGAAATCAGGTTTACAAGCTTGGTCAATTGATAGACTTACTTGTTATCGTTCAAGGTGTTGTGGTTAGAACTTAGAACTTCGTTGTAGAGGTCAGACACCCCAGTTTAGGAAATGCAGTATTAGGTAAGCAGGACTTTATGCTTGCCCTTTCAAGGCCATCGCTTCCATCTCACTATCTTACTACCATCCCCCACTCAATCAACATGTGAAAACGCGCCAGATCTCCTGAAATTTCTGACAGTGATTCGTCAGACTCTGACTCATCAAAATCTGAGCTGTCAAGGCCTCACCAGGCTGCGAAACAGAATAAAAAGCATATGAAAGGGAGCCCTCAGAAGACTCAAAAGGGTAAATCTCACAAGTAAGTATGTCTATAGTCTACTTGTCTTGCTGATTCATGATCACAGGAGTTCTGCAAGTGCTCCACATGCTGAGGATGCCTCAGATGCCTCAGACTCCAACAGCAAGCCCGAGGCCAATCCAAGATCAATAGAGAAAGAATATGCAGTTGCTGCTCGTGCCATCACTCGTTGTGTGGATCTTTTCTGTCACCCCCGCAAGGTTATAGACTACATCATCCTCCTGAAAAAAAAAGAAGCAGTGAAGAAGAATGAGCTCGAGGAGTCTGAGGCTGAACGCAAGAGACGGGAGTCACTCCTCCAGGTAATGTAAGTTGAATGTATGCACATATATTCATCATTCTGACATCTGAGACAATTTTTAGCCTACCTAAACAATGAGATTGCTACCAGCATGCATACAACACTTTTATCAACTTGGCTCCCACACTGAAAGAGCTTATCAACAATCCCAAGAAGTGGGATGAGCTTTGACAAGTTCTGGATGGGGTAAGTGTGTGCATATATGCACATTTTTTCATCTAACTCAATGCCCACAGATGAAGAAGATTATAACAAGTGTTCAATCTGATGATTGTGCAAGACTCAAGGAGCGAATTGGCCATTACATTCCAGCGAACCCAGCAAAGGACATTGTCTCACCTCCCATCCATGATGGCCAGAGCTCATGATCTCACTTGGGTTTCAACCACCCTGTTCTCGCCCGGTTTCTTTGCCCAATTGAACATGTAAAGGACTACAATGACAACCCTGATGGGTAAGTAGAGTCATCACCTGTATCTGAAAAGCCTGCCTGACCTATTGTAATAGCACTCATCAGAAACTGTTGAATGGGAAGATCAAGGTAACCTCAGATGTGTTCCCAGCTTTCATATGGACAGGCGAGCCACCAGGAGTCAATTTCAACGAGAACAGGATGCTTGAGGGCATATTTGAAGGTTATTTTCTCGAACAAGTAAGCCATCAGTTCCGTACATTCTATCTTTCAACTCAAAGTGGGAACAGGTGATGTGTCACATCTTTCGGGGTGCATCCAGTGCTTTTGGAGAGGAGCCCACTGGTAGTCGTTCATGCAATGCTGAACTGCACGAGATGAGCAAGGTCATAGCTCCCAACATTGTGTATGCATGCCTTCAGGTATGTAGCATTGGGTTGGTTCAACTATATGACTTACATTGCATGCATTAGGCTTGGTTCAACATCAGCTCCAAGAATAGATGGTCAGAGAAGGACGGTGCATTCAACTACCGAAACTTTTACTATGCCATGTTAGATGTAATCGAAGACTGCGCAGACAAGGAATAGAGGGATTCACTCCTGTGATTCCATAACTGGTATGTTGCTTAACATCATTTTGTACTCACTCATTACCTGGCTTGTCAGTCACACAGTGTTGTCTTTGGCAACCAAAATGGGTGTGAAGATACAGACTCCAAGGATGGTTCAGGCGAGAAGAGCAGTGGTTCATCTGGTTCATTCCTGGCAAGACTTCATGCTGAAGGAGAAGCACACACCAAAGAAAAGGCTAGTACTGAGGCAGGTGATTCCCGCACTGATGCCAATGTCAATGATTCCCACCAGCGCAATAATACTCGTGTTGATGATGATGTCCAAGGACAAATGCATGCCAAGGAGAAGGCTAGCACCGAGATAGGCAATGGCAATGTCGACAATGATATCAATGGCGACCTAGGTGGCTCCAACAATAATCCTCACAGCAATGACAACATTGGCACAGCTGCCATGATTACTAGTACTGGTGTTTCAGCTTTCAGAACTCCTGTTCAAGTTCACCTTCCACCACATTTCTCGTTGCATTCCAATGCCCCAAGTAGTGTCACTGGTGCATCCTCATCCACCCTATCAGTTGGCACCCCGTCCCAATCTGCTTTCGCCACAAGGAATGGATCCACCAACACCCCTCTCAGTACTAGGAGGAGCAGCCTGAGGTTGGGAGCAGAAACACCACCAAGCATGCTCACTGGATCAGATGAATGGTCTCAGGCTATCGCTCATAGGGCCCAAGACAAAGGTAAAGGTATGACCCATTCAACTAATCTCCTCAGAAATACCACTGAGCATGCTTGCTAAAGGTGAAGAATGGTCTAAGCTTGCTTCTACTCTGGCTCGAGGTAAAGGGAAACGTAAGGCCCATGTATCCTCCTCAGATGAAGAAGGCTCCACTCCAAGTCCGGTGGCTAAGAAGCAGAAGAAGGCACCGAAGAAGCAAAAGACCCGCAAGTAATAGCATAATAGGTATTGATTTCAGAATTGTCTGCATTGCAGGCTCATTATTTCTAGGTCTTGCTCCGCCGCATCCGTTCACCCTTTCAAGTCGTCACAATCACCTAGTTCTTGTTCATTTTTCCTACTCACAGTTCCAATCCTCTTTGCTCTTCACCGCACTGCCAGTCACCCCTGTTCGTCTGCTGCTTCACATGTTTTCCTGTCGTCTTCGGTCACAATTCAACCCATTCAAGCCTCATTCACACCCACAAAAATGACATCCAAATTCATACCACTGCACTGCAATCAATGTGACGATAGACCCACTGTTGTAGAAATGGACCGTTCGTGCAATGTCTGTATACCAGTTGTAGCAAATACAATGCATTGTGTTTTCGTGTTATATCCTATGGCGGGCTAATGTCTAAGTTTGAGTTGCATATCTGGCTCATCATATGGTGTCCAAACAGGCTCTCTAGGTCAGAAAAAACAATTGTCAGTTTGGTTAGACATGTCTCAGCGGAAACGACATACCGGATTGGGAGGCATGGAAGATGATCTAAGCAGTTCTGAACATATCTTCGCTTGTCTACTTTCTGCGAGGTTTGTGATGTCACCAGCAAGTCGCATTCCTGGCATACAACTTTTCAACACTCTGGGATCCCGGGAGAATAGAATTTCTGTTAATAAAACTGTCATACGGACACATATAATAACATATTTTATCAGCGAGCACCGAATCAACCTAGCACATAAAAATATGCTGCGGTCGTGTGGCTTATGTTAGACGTCCAAAAACATAAGGTGTCATACATTGCTAGATCAGCGCATGCACTAATCCCCATTTTATTCGTAAAGTATGTCCCGCTCGGTCCTTACATGCATTTCTAAACGACACATCGAAAATCAGATTCTACCCTACTAACGCAGCATCCAACATAGCAAGTTTTCACTGGGGTTCACGACCGTTTGCGTGGGAATCCTGGGTATGACGAATCTCCCCAGCCAGACGAGCAAAGACCTTGCAAGCAAGGTAATCAGCGCGTCGCGTCGCGCCTTCTTTCCTTCCAACCACCACCATCCCCACCCCAAATGACCACCCACGAAGAACACCAATACCTCGCCCTCGTCCAACGCGTCATCACCGACGGCGAACCCCGCAACGACCGCACCGGCACCGGCACACACG
>JBBPQU010000230.1:0-29460 GCA_038092655.1 Boletus sensibilis | reverse complement strand
TCAACGATGCAGACACAACTTTGTCAGAAACAACCGTGTTTTCGATACCATTCGTTGACATCCTCAGGCAACTACGTACACTAGCATACAGCGGGAACAACCACAAGACAAGCTTCAAGGCGGGATTTTGACATAACCTCTTCATTAAAACAAACTGTTGAGCTCTGCGATGCTAGCGTTTGTTCTGAATGCCGCCAATGTTTCGGCCTGACCATCGTAGCCAAGTGGCTTGATCGCAGGCTTCTTGACCTTGGTAGGAAGCTCTTTCTGCAGAGATAACACTGAGGGGATGAACTGATGCAGGAAAACGAAGCTTTCCTCACCGCGAACGCGTCGAAACTTGCGAGCATTTTTTGCTTGGTTTCCTCCGAGAGCCTATCCTATCATCCGACGTGTTAGTGACGAGTGACTATGGTGTAAGGGATCAAGTCTTGCGTACAAAGTCTTCGGAGGGCCGGGGCTCGAACCCATAAGTATTGAACTCTGTGGGGTCCTCAGCACTGTTGGAAAGTATGGATGTGCACTACGTACCTCCACGGAGACCGCACTTATACTTGGTGTAAACACCACCGCCCACGGTGAGCTTCTCAACCCACGCATGAAGGTCCACCTTGTACAACTTAAAGTACTGTGATTCCGTGGATGGATATCTGGACGTTGCTAATCAGCCGCAAGTATTTTACAGAAATATTGACCTCGATACTGACTCGATGATCCCAAGGTTCACAACCGTACGCTGCTCAATGCTAGAAGGAAATCGATAAAGCACACGGGATGGGCTCGACGAACACTGGACTTACACATCGCTAACAATTGGATTCAGACCACCGATCTGACCTGAAGTGAAGCGAACTATGTTTTTGATCGTTGCTCTGTCATCAAGCGCAGCCAAGTGTCTCAATTCCGTGTTCGGAATGTACTTCGTTTCGATCCAATCTTTCACCTATGGGACAGGGTGATGCCATCAGTTGTTCGAAATTTTACTTTGGTGATCTCTTACCGCATCGACGACTTTGGCGGGCGGCTCTCCGGCGTCCAGATCGAAAAATTTCTTGTCCTCGACTGTAAAGACATCAAAGTTCGGTATTTCTGCCCCCTCTTTCTTCTGAGCGAGGGCACTAGCGGAAACGTTGAAGAGGGCTTGCAGATGATTGAATTCCTTGGCATCCTTGAGGGCGTTGGGAAGGAGTCGGTTGACGAGTGCTATCAAGATCTTCAAGGTGTCAACGAAATTTAGCTACGTGCGCAAAGAAAATCACCTTCGTGCGGTCGTCCAACTTCTCCAAACCGTCGATCTGGGTAAAGATGGGGACAACCTTTGCCTCAAACTGGGGTGGCGGTTTGTCGGGATCTATCTGCTACGAGTAGAAAATCAGCGTCTACTGTGACGTGCTGTTGAGCTGAAGGGCAACTGTAACCTTTTTGCTGAACAAGTCTTGAACGATCTCTCGGAGAGAATTGAGGGTGCCGTTGGCCAAGAGGAAAAACTCGAAAACGCTTGCAGCAGCCATAGTAAGAAATATCGAGGTCAAAGGACGTTCTAGAGTGGCCAGACTGTGGTGTGATTTTGATGCTTTATGTATACTGCCGTGTGCTCGTCCAGACGCAGCCCGCTCTTAAATCTGGATAATAAATTATGTATTACATGAAAACCCACTACTGTTGCGGAGTACTGAGTGGTCCAACTCGGGACAGTTTGACGGGAAAATAGAACAGACCCAGGCGTGTCAATTGTCACGACCCACGGCGTAAAAGTTCCGTCTACTTACTTACCTCAAACAATCAGTGCCTAATTAGTACTTGCATTCAATCTCAGACCATCGGATCCCGTGGGATATTCACCCCTCTGTTCTGATAAGTTCTGATGTAAGTATCTAGGTATGTATAACCCGAAAAACTTAGTTGCGCCCGTAGGTCGTGTAGGTGAGGTTCCCCCGGGGAATCCCAGGGTCCAACTTAATGAGGATCAGGCGTACGGTGATAGTGTGCGCTGCACCGCTCAGAAGTCCACAGCCGAAGCCTCCGAGCGTGACCCTCCACGGCATCCAACGTGGGGGAGCATACTGTCGCGCTCTCGAGAGCACGTACCGTATGTTTCGAAGGCTCGGTCTGAAGTTTTCAGATGTGGCATTGGCTATTTGACCATTCGGTGAAATGAGCGAGTGACAGCAAGCACCGAGTCGCAACACCACGTGTGTGCCCCATTGCAACGGAAGCCATAACGAAAGCAGAGATGATAGTTCGCGGCGATGGCAGAGGGGCTTGCCTTGACATGAGGCTCCAAAGAATGGAATCCCCAACGGATCAGGCCATCGCCGATCGACATTCAGTCCAATTCTACATCTCCGCACTTTATGTAAATCGAGAAGTACCGATAAGTTGTTTTCCAAGCAAAGAAGATCCAACAGATTGGTATTCTCCGGCAACATCTCCATATAGACCATCATGGTGGGTCCGCCTGTTCCCTGGAAATCGTTGTACTGGGACTGTCTTTCCCAGAAAGAACATATCGAACACTGGCCCACTAGCGGCGAACACTTGCATCAAGATCGAAAATTACGTGGAACCGTCAACTCCACAAACATGTGAACAGTACACGTTCCTTGAATGTTAATGAACCCAGGCCTATGGAACTTGTCACAATCTAGAATTCCCAGACTTACTCAAATCCTGATTGTACCCTAGCATGGATAACCTGTGTTGTAGACACGTTGTCGAACCTTGTACGTCCCCACTTCACACGAAGGACAATCCGCAGGATATATAAAGGAGTGTGTTGTTCATGCACCAACAGTTGTACTAGTAAACCAAACGACTCCGATTCTGTTACTGCACTTCACGTTTATCGAAGATGGTCAAGATTGGCGGTGATTTTGCCAAGATATTTGGAGATGGCACGGATCTCGTCAAGACGATTGTAAGTTCTGTTGATCTTAGGGTGCGCGTAATGTATGACAACTGTTATTCGACCAGGGCGACATCGTCAGCAGTGGTGTTCGTAACATCCAAGCGATCGTTAGCACCGCGTTTCATTCACTAATTATCTCACTAGATCGTAAAGATGAAGACCATCAAAGACGAGGGTGTTCATCAGTCGTTGGCTCCGTCTTTCGGCGATGAGTCCAAGCTTGGAGACCTCAAGAAATTGGACGATGCCTTGAAGGTAAAGTAGGCGCCCCTTCTCTTCATCCACATACTGACATTGTTTAGGTCTTCATCGCCGTTATCAACAAAAAGATTCTCCAGATCCCTGCGAATGAGCGAAGTTGGGATACGATTCAAGCCTTGTTCCTCAAAGACATCCTTTCCACCCCCAAAGGTGATCCCGTAGTCGTTACGCCCGACGATTATACGAAGAACGATACCAATTGGTTCAAAGTTGACGGGAGCCCTGATCCCAAGATTGTCGATGAAGTCGGTATTCACCTCCCTCATACAGTTCTTTCTCCGTGATCCCATGTAATGCTGATATTTCTTTGCTTTTCGCAGGTCTTGAAATGGTGGGCAAACAAGGCAGTCCCCGACGAGGACATTCGCAAGGATACGAGGATCGACATCAAAGATCTTGCAAAGATTGTAGCCTGGACCGGTGCCACCATTACGGACTTCTGGAACTTATGGGTAAAGTCCGAGTAAGTTAAATACGATTCATCGCCACTTCGTTTCTGAATCAGGAGTGAAGGTACCACAGCAAGACAGTTCTTGATATTGGCGTCCTCAGGCAAGTGCATACCTAAAGAACGCTCAGAGTCATGTTCCCGAACGACGTCGCAGGTACCCTAGCCCGAACGAGCCATACTTCAAGCTCTACCGGTAAGTGTTTCGAAAAGCCGAACTGCGTGGGCTTTTTGCTCACCAGCTACAGTCTGCAAGTAACCGCGTTCTCCGACTGCACTCGAATTCTCATGTACCAAAAAGACACTAACGGGATTACTTCCAGTCTGTGCTTCTCTCACTCGTCGATGCAGAGATGCTGAACACTACGCAGATCTCACATACAGGTGCTTTTTACCCAATGACGAGAATATTGTATGTATTTGTGCTCAGAGATCCAGTCTTAAGCTTACACACATCCATCTTAGAAAAAGATTTCAGAAGAAACGCGTAAAAAAGCCATCGACGAGATTGACGACCTGTTTCCGTGAGACCCTTTGCAATGTAACCGTCTCTAAGTAGCTGCTGTATTCCATGCAACATGACATGTATGGAGGACAAGTACTGAATAAATCTCTTCATCTCCACCTGGACTTGGGGCGAGCGATAGAGGCTTGTCAATACCGGATAAGTTCAGTAGCTATACGATTGCATTTTAGTTGTAGTGCGAAGGGATCGATGTTGCGTTACAACGATTTGCAAAAATAATGGCAATCACGAGATTTTTGCGTTTGGTGTGACGACTCGACTCGACTATGACGCCATTGCCATTGGTCGCTGTCGAGAGAGGTGCACGTGTGCACATTCATTACCTCGCGCTGCATGTTGCGCGCACCACGTTTCAATCGATCATAGGTGTAAGTTGTTGATAAGGCGATCACAAAGTTCGTAGATGATCGATGAAGCTTGAAGTAGTTGGCGTGCTTCAATCCATTGCCTTCATCTAACAGCTGGAACATCCTTTCGGCGTTGGCATTCGCAACTTGAGCCTGTTCCCGCGTTGTCCTGCACTGGAGAAGAGACGCACCAGAGCTACCATTCGACTAGCAGAGTTGCAAAGCTCTTCACAAAATTTAGAAGTGGGTCGTCAGTGGGACAGAAAGAGGGATGGTGACGGTGTGGAATGCGGAGAGCCACGAAAAGGTGACCGAGTTCAAAGGACACAGCCGTTCGGTGTTCGCGGTGGACATCTCTCCAGATGGGACGAGAATTGCAACCGGATCGGACGACAGGACTGCCCGTGTCTGGTCGCTCATGACTGGTCAGCGACTGCTCGGGCCCTTGCAACACGACTACCACTTGGCCGCTGTCAAATTCTCACCCGACGAACGTCTCATCGCCACGGCTACGTGGGACCGCGACTCCGTTCGGATCTACGACAGTCAGAACGGCCACCTCCACGTCGACGTCCCGATCAAAGTCAACTCATTCGTAAACCAATCCCTCGCCTGGACTAGCGATAGCAACCATCTCTTCGCCCTATCTCGCGACGGCAACATTAACTGTCTCGACGTGTCCACCGAGGCGACTTTCCCCATCAGACGGGCGCGCTTGTTCTCGTTATTCTGGTGTCAGTCGATAAGATCATCATACCCCAAAACTCGCTCGAGGCATTCATAAATAGTGTTTGCCCAGGTGCATACGTATCAATGACCAAAGTCAACTTCAAGGCCCTTGACAACGATGCCATTAAACCCGTCGGCGCCTACGGGAGCAAGGAGAAAATTGTCCGATTTCTATTGCAGCTCGGCGCCATCGACGATACCATGTATGTCATCCAGAGGGATCTTTCGTCCTCTGTAATATTGACACCCCGTTTTGACAGTGCGGCACAGCTTCTCGTCGATTCCGATACACACGTACGCATGCAACCAGCCCTCCGTTCAGGCTTGTACATCATCACTGGCACCACACCAGAGCAAACCGGGGGCTCTCATGAAATATTTGTCCTACAGTGTACTGGCCCGAGCAAACAACTTGGGACGACTCTGCGACTTCCGTTCGTCGCAATCGAATCACGTTTATGAGGTTCGTTCATATTGACATCACCCGAGTTTAACAACCTCAAATTCTATCGTGCAAGGGTACCTGACAACGATGTATGATCAAGTCGTGTCTCTGATCTCACCCGAACACGCGCAAACCATCCTTTGGAGCGAAGGCGATGATGAAGATGATAACGATATGCTCGAAGTCGAGTCTGATCGAATTATCATATTCGAAGTCGCGCAGACTAACGAGCAGGAAGAGTCCGTGATTGTCCGCGAGGGCTTCAAGGTCAGTTCATCCTGGTTTTGTGCGGCATCGTCTCGACTAAGAAAATAGGCGAGGGTCATGCAGGAGACCTTGAAAGCACGTTCGATCGAAACCTGGCAACTCGAAGCACTTTTGTGAGTACACCTCTTTTTCATAGGGATCGCGCTCTCACAACTTGTCTTTATGGGGTCGACAGGACATCCGACCGCCTCTGCCTGAACGAAAAGTTGGATGACGGGGCCTTAAGAATCTTGGTTCGCTCCGGACTCAAGAAACGGTTTCCACAGCCATGCAGGCAATGAAAACATAATTCCAACGCCATTCGAAACATGTCCGGATCGCACACCGAGACGCGGCAGAGGCGGCAACCCAGATCTCCGACAGTCAGTTTTTGAGTCAGTTGGGGCAGGACGTGGAGCGGTATGCGCAGCGTATTCCGCAATTCAAGGTATTGGCGGACAAGACAAGACACAATGCATTTGAGTATTTGGAGGTTATCGTCACGAGGACGTTACTTAAAGAAGCTCGTGCAGGCAGCGCACAGGATACAAGACGAGGAGTGTCGCGGCGGAGCGGATGAAACGCGAGCATGCGAAGAGGGCGGAGGAAGAGCAGGACAAGTTGAGAATGGATCTGATCAAGCATGTGAATGATTTGTCTACACAGACCGCATACTCGTGCGTCTCCAAACCTTTCTTGATGGTTGATTGTGACCCGAGGCTGACGTTGTTCGTAGAGATACGTTGTCCATCGATAACGCGGAGGAGGTTCGAAAGGAGCTGTATTATAGTGAGTGGTGGCGTTGTTTCCCTTCCCCGCGGACGGCATTCAACTGAATGGTAGTTTTCTCTTATTCAACTTCAACGTCGTATCGGATCTGGCATTCGCGAGCGTCGCAACAAGATCCAATGGCGAAGTACACAGTGCATCTGATGAACCCAACGACAGAAGATCAGCACGCGCTGCAACTGAATCCGAGTGCGATCCTCTCACCGCGGTTAAAGTCTTTGTTTCGAGCAGACGAGCGCAGTTGCTTGAAGGAGAGAAACTTTTGTTGGTCATCGCCGATCGTGCGGGGAACTTAAATGTCTATCTCGAACGACTGGCGGGCATGGACGGCGCGATTGCACGCGGCCGCGGAAAGCCACTCAATCGTGAAGGGATTGGGCAGGAGTTTCTGTTGGCATACGACGAGTCGAAGAAGATGCTGGCGGTCGTGTCACATCAGACAAGGTACGTGTTCGCTTACGTCGGACTTGAGAGGTAACGTCCAGCTATGCGGGTTGACGTGTGCGGGGTGTCAGTTGCGCTGTGTACAGAGTCGGGTGCACGAGGGTGCGCACGACTGTCAATCCGACCATGTGTGCATGCACGAGTGTGATTTCTGTTTGGCGCTCGAGTCAGCGGAGCATCGGCCGTGTACGATGAGGTGAGTGATGTCTGGATTGCGATGTCGTGTGTCTTGTGTCTCGTTGAGTACGTTGCAATAGTGCCGGCCACGCAGGGAAGCACATGTGCGTGTTCGTTACTTTGGCTGAGCGTGCAGCGGCACACATTTCTTTGTAGATCCGTCGCGAACCAACATTTGTGCGGGAAATCATGCAAGTTTTCTGGAAGGCATGGACGTTTGGACGTGTGCGCAAAGGTGTGTGCCTTCGTTCGAGGTATCGATTCGACTCTGACGGAAAAAAAAAGGTGATTGATCACACCGACGGGGAACATCTCTGCGCGGCCCCCGTCCACGCATGTGGGAAGGTGAGCCATTGCTGACTACTTTGAACTTCTGGGCATGTTCTTTCTGAAAAGCTACCCCCTTTCTAGCCATGTGATCTGTCCGACATTCAGCTGGTTGACGATTCGTGTCCTGGAACGTCCCGAATCCCAAGGTAGTTTCATCTCTCGTGGCAATATTACTGATTTGCATACGCTCATGCACATTTGAAGCGACATCGAATATTCCCTCCACCAATGTGATGCTCGATTATGTTCTATTCAGTGCCAGTTGTGCAAACGCCTGTGTACAGACCAAGACCACATACGTGGTCTCGACTCTAGCGCGATCCATCTGTGCGGGTGCGCACGATGCTGAAGCGGCGGTTACATTTGTCCCTGATTGTTGAACTACAGACAAGAACATTGGTGTACTACTGTTTGTGCTGCCCCGGGTATATGCGAGATCGAAACGGTGCCGCACCCATTAGAGGCGACATTTATAAGCCATAAGCTCAGATTCTCCCGCTTGGTAACGACTCGCTCAAAGGTCATCCACAATAAGAGCACGAGACACGCCATGGGTCTATGTCGCGTACCTGCTGGACCGTGGATGGGCCGGACGACATACCGCTAGAAATTGAAGGCTGCAAGTTCTCCAGCAATGACGAAGGTGCATCGATGATGTGTAACCTCGTTTGCTCGGCAATGGGGCGGCACGTCCACATTGACTATTGTCGTGCGGACGATGAGGCGGCGTGTGCTGGCAATGAGGAGCTGTAGCACCTGACGAGGAAGATACAGCCTGATCCCGATCGAGCAAAGGACGTGCTCACACATGGCATGTTCTGGAAGCGGAGCGGTGAGTAAGGTTTGGGCACATTTGCATTGGCTGATCGTCTGTCTGAATTGCCCTGGACAGGTTTCAAGGACCCATACTCGAGAGAAGAGCAAGCTAACTCTGGGAAATGGCACGTTTTCGTTTGGATTTTTCTTTTGGCGATGATCGATGGTTGACACACGTTAATAGTGATGCCATGTGTGGAGGTATGCGAGTCTCCAAGGTAGTTTTGCAACCCGATTTTCTCGTGAAGATAATTGCTAGATCCCGAACACACGGCTACTTGCGGTGGTGTAGCTATACCTTCTTACTGTGTCTTGCCCCTTTTCCATACGCTGTTGAATCCCGACACCGCACTCGCGGGGGCAGGTTACATCTCACAGGACGGGCATCAATTCGCATGCAGAATCCGGTTGTGATGCAACAAGCCTTCCACGTGTGAGTTTGTCCATCCGCATGCGTGCGTGTGTGGTCCGAGAATTTGATTTGATTTGATTTGATTTTGACAGGATCTTTGTCGCTGATCGGTACGTTCCGTTCAGTCGAGGGAAGATTTACTCATCATTATGTTGATATGAATAGCTCTGGTTCGATGAGCTTGGGTGATCGAATGCCGCTCCCCAATACACCAGCGACTTCTCGAATCAGTGCTCGCTCAAACAATCGATGTGGCGCTGTGCTTTCGTCGCTGCATAGTTTCTGGACAGCACGTGCAGCGGCAATTGCAAGCTCAAATGCTGCGCGACGGGACGCTTACAGTGTGGTCTTGTTTGACCATCGTGTCGCAACCCCGATTGTGAATGATTTTGCGAGCGCGCCAGATCAGTTGTTGGACGCTCTCCTCGACTTTGATACGGATGGCGGCACCAACTTTAGTCTCGCGGTTCAACAAGCGCAAGCGATCATGGAGCAAAACTGGAGCATGGAAAGGTAAACGTCGTGTCTTCGTTCACTCCCTTCCTTTTAACAGCAGAATCCCCACTGGTACAGATTCCCGGTTAATATTTTCCTTTCCGATGGCGAATGTAGTATCGGAGACGACGCCATGCAGGACCTGTGCCGCACGGCCGCCCGACTTGGGTAAACGTTGTCATTCGCACACTGCACATCGTTTGAGCTGACGGGCGATCTCTTTTGCGAACGCAGGAAAGCGGTGTCGTTCCATGCTGTGTCGTTCGGTCCGGACGGTTCTTCGATGTACCTGCGTCGCATGTCCGACATCGCGCGCGATGCGCAGAACAATGTGCCGAGGGATCCACTCGCACCGGCTGCTGCGACTATCCTCTCGTCGTATACGCAAGCGCTTGATACAGTGCGTGCGCATGTCTCGTGGTCCCTAGGCTACATGTATACTAACCGACTTTCGGTCTGCACCACGCTAGGTCCAACTCGTGGAGACATTCCTGGGTATTGCAGAGTCGTTGCGAGAGGCACTGATGCTAGTCTGGTGACCAGACCGTATCTATGAGGCAAGCCGTCGATAGACGGTCTGGTAAAATCTGTGGATGCAGCGCGGATTCCCACAGTCATGCAACTCGTATGCACGGTGACCCGTAAGCAAAGGCGCTGATATTCCGACTTCCTGTAGGCTTGCGAATATGGATCAGCGTAAGGAATGCCGAGGAAATGGAAGGAAAGATGATCGCGTGTTCTGAAGTTCTGAAGTTGCAAGGAACGACTTCCATATAGAATGGCCCAAGCACAGTCAAGTTACCTGACGTTGCTTGGACCTGGTGCTGCGGACTATATCGGTCTCTGTATTCGGTCGATATGGCGGCGCACTTTGAGAGTAAACCGCGGGTAATTTTACGTCGCAGGTGACGCTCGAGATGGCAGAACATTCCGAGGACGTGGACTGGACTCAGTACTGCTGCCCAGCACAAACGTCTCGAGTGCGAGATACCGCAAGAGGTTCGTCATGTCGGACTCGGAATACGTTCCATTGGTTTAGAGGAGTGATTCGTATAGCTGACCGCACGACACGATGGCATCTACATTGGAACGCGGGCTGTTGATCAGGATGGCCCCAATGTGGTCTTGTGCAACTGGCTCTGATAGGTGACATGAGTCAACATGAGTGTACCATGGGAGGAACGGAAGAGAAAGGTGAGATCGGAGCAAAGGCTGTTGGCGGATGGCACGGCCGTCACGGCCGAATGAGGCACGCTAAACACGGCCAACAGCGCAAGTATCGCGAGCATGGCGAAGGTCTTGAAGAGGCAGGGCTACATGGGACTTAAGGAGCGGTTTGTGCTTTTAATCGACGCTTGAAGCCTGTGAGCTAGTCTGCCCCGGGGCTCCGTGACGCCGAATGTCATAGGACGGAGAGGGAGAACCATTCATCGACGGCAAAGACTCGGACAAATTAGTCTCCTCCAAGCAGATCATGGGACTAGACGCCCATTGGACACAACGGGAAGATGTATTATTTTGCACATCCTAAAGGTGTGAATACTTACCCGCAGGCTCAGAGACCGACACGCCTTTCAGGTACTGTATCTTGATTATCCCAGCACCCCCTGGCCTACATAAGTTGGTACGTTTGGTCTCACCTGCTGATCTACTATAAGACTTGGAGCGAATTCAAAATGTCTGCAATGTGCAACTTCAGCTGGGGAGGCGATTATGAACACGTCAACGCTAAGACTTTTGCAGTAGCATGTGACGCCAGTGGAGCAAAACACGCGTCCGTTCAAGTTTTGTCCATTGGAAGAACGAACAACTATGTCTTCCTTTGATTCTTTGGTCTGCCTACGGGAGACGACGTTGATACAAACGCTCGCGCCTTGAAGATCTGTCTTGATATCTATCCACTATGAGTCAACGCCATAGTAACAAGGTATCCAAATCCTCTCCGGAGGATCAGCACGCTTCGCTCCTCACTGCACAGGAGAAGTTGTACACGAGGCAAGCTAAGCGGGCAGCCAAGGCAGCAGAACGGAGAAAAAAGTCAGAAGCATTGAGGGAGGTGGTCGAATTAACCCCGCAGGCATCGCCAGACAACGAGAATCCGACGATTGTCTTCGGCATGGAAAGACTATATCCGGACCACAATTTTCTTTTTCAATGGAGAGTGACGCTGGTTGAAATCAGTGATTAAACGATGAACGCCGGAGGTACGAATGAACCTAGGCTACATGTCGTTCAAGAGGACTGACAGAGGAGGTTCGATGACGTAATCTTATCGCCAAAGTAATTACCTAATCCACTGACCTTTTGAATGTGTTTACACCAGAACGACCATCATCGACGCTCAATATGCCAATGCGCTATAGAAGCAACTCGCCCCTTCGGCCACTATCTCCAGACCCAATAGAGCCCACAGACGCAGATGACTCCATTGTTCTCTCAGATCTCGTGCGCACAGGTGAAGCATCCAGGCTGCGGAGAAGAGGTGCAATGAGGCTTGACCACAATCTATTGAACGCCCAGCGCAATGAAGCCGGTCGGGTGACACCCCCAACCGTCATCGTTGCCAGAACACCCTCGTGGATCGAGCCTCCAAGCGACGACGACGACGAATCGACGCAAGCTTGGGAACAGGGTTATGACCCATCCTCTCCCCGTCCACAGGGCAGATCCGTCATGCCTGGGCCAGAGACATACGGATACACGCTCTACTGCGGTGGTGAGGACACTTTGTCATCATTCGTACAACATACGTCGCTCTACGCGCGGTCGCCATTGCCGTCTTATCCTCCGGCGCCATCGGATAGCGGTCTGTGTCGACATGATGGTCCTTTACGGAAGACGAATGGATGTGGGGCTGTGATTCATTTACGCGCTTCACGTCGGGATGGGTCTAGTGTGTGGGTTGGGAAAGATGAGGCGACATCTGCTGTCGTACCGATGGACGCGTCATACTTTGAGCGCCTCACAGTCGTCAGGATGATCCGCAGTGCGTGCGGATGTGTTCGAGAAGGCGTGGGTTGTGCGTTATGGTAAGTAGTCCATTCGCTTTTGTATCCGGTGCTCACACCTGTACAGCGGTAACACACTGGGTACCCGATATAAACCTTGCCAAACTGCCGCGGACGGGCTGTTTTCCCTTCACCGTACCTCCCAGGTGCCTATGTGTCCTCAGGGACCGAGATACTGGCACGGCCGGGCTTCAGCCGCAAGCTCGAGCACATCGCCTTCCTACATCTACACCTTCTTTGCTTCCAATGTCACCCGTGCATTGCAATCACCAGCTTCACGAGTTCCACCTCAATCTTCCTCCTCGCGAGAGGAAAGTTTCTACACTGCTGATAACGCCTTTGACATGAACTTTCTCGACCGACTCGCTACCGCATCACCGCTCCCCATGACTGACGAAGACCGCAACGTGCTTGATCAAAGCTCGCGTCCTCAACTGGATATTGAGTTCGACCCCGACGGGGCTCCTCTCCCATCTGATCCAGGGTCACCGGACAAGACAAGCGCAGAGCTGATGTTGCTCCCCGAGCGGTGAATTTTACATCGATATCTGTCCGGATCTCATGTTTTCCTTGGTTACTTTGCGTTGGTTCGTCTTGTAGCGATAATGGACGCCAATTTTTTCTTGTGCATGTATCATCGACTCGCATTAGCACAACTCCCCAATCTTCCCCGTGTCCTCACGCTATCTCATGTGGATCTTTACTGTCTATCTATTCACGATTTTTGATGGCCATAATAGCTTCATAAATCTAATTATTTGTAGTCCTGCAACCGACCATATACAATGGGGGTGTGACACTGAGTATCATCACGGAGGCAGACGCCGTCAAATTGTAGTTTGTACCTGCCAGATACCCCTTGAGCCTCCGTGCTGAAGCGCTGATCCACGCCACGAACCCTAGGGTGCCACCTCGGAGTGAATCTCCGATACAGTAGTTCCGAATATTATCATGCGCGAGGCTCCGGCCTACTCATGCACGTGTGGCGAATAGTAGAATAGCCGCGATGTAGCAACCAAACATTGGGCACCCCTGATCAAAACATCCAGCGACAATATGTCAGTCCTTAACTCGACACCTCCATCCATAACAAGGTTATCACAGGTACTCTCGAGACGGGTGACAACCATCCTCTCATGCTTCCTTCTCCCCCGCAAAACATAGCGCCCAGTCTCCCTCCCCGTTATTCCGCGCATAATGCTGACTCTCCATGAAATTCGCAAGCGCACACAGCCCGTTCCCGCGCGCACCGCAAAACGCGAGCGGCTGTATTGCATCGTTGACCAACACCCGCACGTACTCGCCCTCCTTTTCAATCCCTCTCCCATAACATGCCAGTTTCTCCGTGATCATCCTCCCTGAGAATGGCACCATTTGTGAATCTTTCCAAGTGCGCCCCCTTTCCAGCCGTGCCGGGTCGAGGTCGTGAGGCTGCACGAAGAGCCCGAGTGCGCTGTAGATTGAGATCATCTGGTTGTCGTGCGAAAAGTCAGCGTAAAAGGTGCGATCAAGGGGGAAGGTGATAGGAGATTCGTCGAGCGTATGGTTAGTTTGCGTCTCGTCTTGGATAGGTCGGCCTGTCAGCCGGGCGAGCAGCTCGTTGACGTACCCAACGCCTTGAACACGCCCGAGCTTCTGTCCGTATCTTGGGAGTTCGAGGTTCAGTGGATGGTGGGGAGACCGTGCGGGAACGATCAGACAGGGACAATGAATACCTACCCGTTCCCGTAGTAATCAATGAGATCGCCATAATACTCATACGACGCCCACTCTTCGGGCGTGAACAGATCGCACCATTTGCTGGGTGTCTCGTGTGCTACCGTGTCGAACGAACAGAGCGACATCAGATTCACTACGTCGGTCTTTTTCAATTTCGCACCCGGAGCCGCGGCGTTGATGCGGTCGGCAATCGCAGGTGTGAACACATCCACCCATACTTTGGTCGCGTGACGGGACGTGCCGACTTGTGGACACATTTTATCATCCAGTGTGTCGTTTGTCTAGCAGAATGTGAGATGCATCGCGGAGAGTGGAGAGGGACCGCTCGCGCGAGACTGACCGACTGGGGAACGATCACAGATACCTCGGGTACGTATCTCTGCTCGCTCGCGTGCGCGAAACCTGCGTGCCTTGTTTGAGACGCCCTCTTCCGTCAAAATCTTATCATTTCTCACCAGCAGTCCAGTTCCGCGCTGAATCGATCACGCGATCACTTTCTGAAACCCGGATGAATGGAAGCATCTCTTCGTTCACGAGACCCGCATATCGCACGAAATGTTCCTGACCTGCATCGAACGACCTTGACACGACCGAACAAAAAAGATGAGCATAGGTACGGAGATGAGCACGGAATAGACGAGCCCCCAGGAAGGACAGGAAGGGAGATAAAACGTACTGCGCCGCCCCGAACGGGACCAGATCGTCGATCCCAAGCGTGTACTCGTACTGGTGAACAAACGCAAGGTTGGGGTCCTTGAATTTCTTTGCCCGCTTCAGCTCCTCCACGCTCTTCTGGGTGGCCTTCGCAGCAGCCTTTTCGGGGTATCGTGCGCCGTGACGCTGTAACTTTTTTTTCAACGTTGAAACCGTGCCAGCTCGTCAGTCAGATTTGTTCGGTTTCTCGAGGAGATAGGATAGGATCAAGGGAAGCCTTACCAGATTGACCTGCCGGTACAGACGAACGCATAAAAAAATGATACATCAGTTGTCGAGACGTGCGTCAACATTATGATTCATCTCAACACGTGAACGTACCTGGACGACTTCGCACCCCGGCGGCGGCGGCAGGTACGTCGCGGCGGGGAACCAAGGCGAATACTGTGCCCATGACTGCTGCAACTCTTGCGGGAATCCCAGCGACGGTGCGGTCGTGTTGACCGACGCACTGACTGCAAGGAGCGCTGCGAATTGGGCGACGGTATTGGCCATCGTAACAACGCTTGACTGATGTTGGTGTCGGTGATTGGTAACGGCGATGGTTATGGTCGTTAGTTAATCGAGTATCGTTAGGAAACAGCGATAGCTAGTCGTGCAGGTACGGAAGTGCAAAGGTGCCAGGGGTGTGACTTGCGGGCTCGCCGGTTATAAGTATGGAAAGATAACCCCGTGAGGCCGGGGGGGCCTGTCCGGATGGGGGAGATTCTGATACATAAGCGAGTCAAGTTCCTTCGTTCTTCCATCGTTCCAGGTACTACGGCAAAGGGAAAACCTTGAGATGATCGCGGGAGTCTGGCAGGAATGGCGACGGACTTTCTGGATTACAAGGTCAAGCGCGTCGCGAGTACAAAATACTGGTAAGTATGTACCAACTTGGCCAGGACCATCTTTGGTTCCAGCGTGTCTATCCGCCCGTTCATATGGTGTGTATATGAAGATTTGGGGTTTCTGTAAACGTTCCAGTCTTCCGTGGCGGGCAAGCACCGGCCTCCATCACGGTGAATGGCTCGGAGAACTGCCATGGCGGTCCAATCTCTCGCCCGCAGTGGTGATCCCACCAAAGTCTCAGACAAACTTCTCAGAACCAACACGTCCACACCAAGTTACTACGAAACGCCCCAGATCCCGCGTTAATTGGAAAATCTACAAACAAAGTATCCTACACCACTTCCAACTAAAATCAAGCACACGGCACATAATGTTAAAGAGATCCATCACGAAGGCAACGAAGGCGGCCTCCCCACCAACCCAGAAAACGCTCTCTCACTGCTCAACGGCGCCAACCCCAACTTGGGATTCCCCCTCGGTTCGACACCGTCCCGCGACGTCGAAGGGAACGTCGTCGCAGCCGTCTGGAACGACGACAGATCAGGTTTGCTGTCGAATACCCCTGCCAGGATAAGGGTCAGCGACCACAACGTCGGTCTTGGGTGGGTACACCGCCAAACCCCGGGGACTGAGACTTACCCAACTTGCGCAACCATCGCTGCCGCACTTGGTGGTACCCCCTCGATGGCAACGCCTTTTGCACCAAGTCCCATTTTTGCCCATACTTGGCAACCGCCTATGTGCGTGCCTCAGTCAACATTGCCTGCGCTGACAATGCAACAGAAGAACGACGACGTACCTGCGCGAGGAGGTCGTCCTCTTCTTTACTCCATTTGACGTACGGACTTCGTTGGCGTTTCGTTGGCGGTGCGGGCGCGGAGATGTCTTGCTCTGCCACCCGGACAAGCTCCTTGCTCTTGGCCGGTGCAGTAGACGTCGTGGGTCCTGAGCCAGAAATATCGTCGTTCTCGCCTCCAGATGGCGTTGTTTCAGAGTGCTGCAGCGGTGGCGACGCCTCACGACGCTCGTTCTCCGGCATCGATGGTGGCAGCAGGTGCGCGAGATTCGGTTGAGCAATCGCCGCATGTGTACCATCCAATCTCTCTTCGCCCGGCATGCCCTGGATACGAGAACCCTGTCTTGGAGTCACATCCGCTGAATCATCTGCATGCAGAGACGACGTGTCTGGCAATCGGGAACTCTGTACGTCATTGTTCGTTGTGACCTGATTCCCTTCAGAAACAGATGTCGAATCGAGCGTCTGAGAGGATGGATTCGATGTACTAGCACTACTCGTCCCTCCACCTGGATCGACTGGCGCTTCTGACGCAGACCCGCCAGCTCGTGGGTGTGTAGTACGCGTAGAACCGGTCGGATCGTCCCCCAAGTCCGACCGAGGGGTCCTGGAACGAGACGTCGGCGCTGTAGACGAAGGTGTGTCCACTTCGGGCTCTTTCCTCCTCGACTTTGTCCTCCCTCGTGATCTGGGAGTCGAACTAGAAGGCTCTTGTGGTTGCGTATCGGCTTTCTCTTTCCCCTTGCCTTTCGTCTGTGTCTGTGTTTGCATCTGAAATGGTGCAACGGACTGTTCTTGAGTACTGAACACCGCAGCTTGGTCGGCCAACACATCCAAGGCCGACCGGACCCTCCCAACACCCGCATTCGTCACCCCACTTGTATTCACAGATGGCGCAGGCGCATTATCCGTGGCTCGACTCGTGAGCTCGTGTAATGCGGTTAGCTTGTCGGTACGCGCCGCAACCTTTCGCCGCTTCGGGACGGGGCTTCCAAGCATGTCCCTGGACCGCGCATGGCGTGTACCCGCCGTCTTACCAGGTGAGTCACCGACTACGTCCACCTCCTCGTCTTCGTCGACTTCTACATCAATGTCTTCGCGCATCATCGAGCGAGCGGCACTTAATAGTGAGTCGAGAGGCGTTGGAGGGTTATTCGTCCTCGCATCCTGCTTTAGTTTCTGTGCGGATTGTTGTGCGGATGAGGTGACGGAAGGGGCCGTCGTTGACGAGCTGGGAGTTTGTAAGACATGGTGGGGATATGCAGAGATGAACAACGGGACTGGTTGCACCCCAGGCCCGGGTCGCATCTGGCCATTCAAGTAAACGTATCCACCCGAGGGTGGATACCCTGTGTGCGACGTGTTGCGTTTGGGTGTCTTGGGCGTAGTTGCGACCGCCGTCGTCGCCGACTCTTCCCGCCTCCGTTCTCGCTCCCGTTCCTCCAAGTGCTGCACCATTCCGGACATTATTCCGGCGCGATGCTTGCCAATCTTACGGGCTGCTAAAAGGAGATGTTCTGCTCTGGCATCGGCACTGAAACCCCGCGAGGCAACTTTTTGAGAAGGTCGCCGTTTGTGTGGATTCGTGAGGGGATGAACGTTGTTGGGTGCTTCTGATTTGCGGGATTTGGCTCTTGGAGTTGCTTGAGATTGTGAGGTGTGTGATGGGGTGTCGAGGGGGTCTATTGGGACTTCGTCTTCGCTGGCGCCGTGCTCTTCGTCTTCCGTGGTGGCTGGGTCCTTCTTTCGTCTCCGAGCATATTGAATCTTGGGATTCGGCGTAGGATGGGGCATTGATGAACGTGAGATCAGTGGCTGCATCAGTAGTAGTGGTCTTAGTCGGGTTAGTTCACTTTCGAGCATTTGTAATCGGGATTGTGTTTCGTTAAGCTGTCAATTAGGCATGAAGATGATGATGTGCCAGATATGGAAGAGGATTCACCCGTTGGCGAAGGCTCTTGTTGTCTGTTTCAGTAGCGTGAAGGCGTTCGAAGTCCTGTAGAATTTGTCAGACATAACCCGAAGACCAACTGTGTCATCCATGATGAAGATGTCGCCACCTCGATGGAACTCGTGGCCGGCGACCGAAATGCAGGCTACGGAACGACGACTGACCTCGTCTCGCTCCTGATTGAATCGGTTCTTGGCTTGCTGTGCAAGCAGAGCCTCGGCCATCCTAGCCCAGCCGTCCTTCTCTGAGTTCCACCGCAGACGCTGCTCCTCGGCCTGATGTAGCAGTAGATCTCTCTGTTGTATCAAAGCGGATATCATGTCTGCCTGTTTGAGTAGTTGATCCGGGTCTGGTCTAACTACGGCGGTGAGCCTTAGTACCTACGGAAAGGCGTCCAAGTCATATACAGGAGGTGGAGATAACATGAGCTATGCGTACCATTTCGGCGAGCTCTTTTTCTCGTTGGGTGAGCTGAGCGTCGACTTTGTCGATATTGCGCATGTCCACGATCTTTCTGCGCATGTGGACGATATCGGATTCGGGAAGGGGTTCGGGGGAGGCGCTCTTGGTGCGTGGGGTCATGTCGGAGTCATCCAGGAGGGTTTGTGGCGCCGGGGAAGGGGACATGAGATGGACGAGGTCGTCGAGGGCGAGTGGGGGGTAGTCCTGGCTCATGTTTGTCGTTGAGTTGGCGTGGTCGGTGATGGGGAGGCCCCGCAATAACGGAGGGACGAAATCAAAAAGCCAAACAGTCAGCCCAGAACCAAATAACGCCAACTCGAACG
Source organism: Boletus sensibilis (assembly GCA_038092655.1). Taxonomy (NCBI): domain Eukaryota; kingdom Fungi; phylum Basidiomycota; class Agaricomycetes; order Boletales; family Boletaceae; genus Boletus; species Boletus sensibilis. The sequence continues at coordinate 10,283 of JBBPQU010000230.1, read as the reverse complement.
CGCGGACGAGGTCACGTGATAATAGTTTTCTCAGGTAGGTCATATGACTTGGGATTTGGCTGTCATCTTGCAAGAAAGAGTAGACTTTCTGTTGCCTAGAATGAGGGGATGATAGTGAGATAGGGGTTATAATATTCATGAATGCAACATACTGTAACCTTAGGTAGTCATGCCCTTTTCGACGGAGAAGTCTAGAGATAAGTTGAATTGCACGTTGGTGGAAGTTTTGAGAGTGGTTCCAAAAAAGCTGAGTTTGTACAAAACGCCCGCGTTTTGTCACCATCGCTCGCCGGGTTGTACATAAGCAAGTCATGTTGAGCTCGACGTCGCCAGTGCGACAGCTGGTTCTCTCACTCTTGGCCCTTCCTCCGCTCTTCCTTACCGTCTACATCCTCGCCGGATTCCCCTACCCGCCCAATCCCCCCGTCATCCACACCTCCCTCGCTAGTCTTCCACCCTCGAGTGCGTCCTGGTCACTCTATCCAGAAGATTATTACCAAGGCGGATCCTATGTCGTGTTCCCCCATGGTCGAGTGAGTCACCGATCCACATGTGGGAAGCAGCTGACACCCCGCACGCAGATGCGATATTGGCTCATTGGACCAAAGGAAGGCCCGCGGGTTCGAGCATCCCGGCATCCCGTTGTGCACACTCTTCTCACAACATTATCCTACAGGTAGTCCTCATCCACGGCCTCTCCATCCCAGCCATTGTCTGGAAGGACGTGGCACCTGTCCTCGCCTCGCGCGGCTATCGCGTCCTCCTTTACGGTAACGTCGCTTGAACACGCTCCACCCCTTGGCTTGACCGTTCGCTCAGATCTTTACGGCCGTGGCTACTCCGATGCCCCGGACGTCACCTACGATGTCTCCCTTTACACGACCCAGCTCGCCCTCCTCATGCAGCACATCAGATGGGACGACACCTATGTCGTTGGTCTTTCCATGGTATGCATTCAGACTTCAGTTGGTTGTTTGGAATTGAGAACGACTGTCATGATTTAGGGTGGTGGCATCGCTACCGCGTTTGCGGTCCAGTTTCCTCACTTGGTCAATGGCAAGGTTGGCCTCGTTGCATCCGCAGGCATAATCGAGGCATGCATCCCTCTGTCGTTCATCAGTCGTCAGACCTCTGATATCCCCAGTAGTCAGCCGACATTTCGCGCACCGCAAAGTTCATGTCATCACCGTTTGTACAAAGTGTATCATCTCTTCCTCCGTTCCAGGTATGAACAATCTCCGTTATATAACCCGATGATTGCTCACGCTCAGCAGCACTATATGCGTCTCCTCGCCAATAGTTCCAGCACTTCCGAACTCGAGACCATCAATCCCATCTATGAAGTGAGAGCGCTTTACATTGTTATAACGTTTTACTCAGCCCAGCCAGATCGTTCGACTACAATCCGCACATCTTCCACATTACAATGCTGCTGTTGCATCCTCTCTCCGAGAAGGCCCTATTCGCGGCCTCGCACACGCCTTTAGCGCGCTTTCCAATTCTTCCAACGAAATCCTCCTCATCCATGTACGTTCTTCCCGCCAACCTGGCTCATCCCACGCTCATATCCTACAGGGCACGGCAGACAAGACTGTTCCGTATAAATACGCTTCCAAGATCCAAGCTCTCGTCCCTCAAGCCAAGTTAGTCACGATCATAGATGGAGGCCACGATATCACAGTTACTCATGCCAAAGAAGTGAACGCTGCACTTCTTTACTTTCTTTCCGGAGGTCTTGAATCCGATACAGATACTGACTGTCGTAAAGCATGACCTCTGACACGGCTGGTAAGTATAATACGCACAATACCACATGCTACCCTCTCCCTTTGGATACCTCCCTTGGTCTCATCGAATTAAAGCACTTCTCTGGGCTTCTATATCACGCGCCGTACTCCCATGTATCCGTTGTTGTCGCTTTCTACTGTCATCTTAGTGGACAATGTTGTAGGCTTTATTTGTCAGACTAGCTACATATGTGATGGCGAATTCTTTCACCTTGACCAACTACTACCGAAAGCATGAGCCAGCAACAAGAAACTACATCCTCCACTTCAACTCCAAAAAGTGGCGACGCTACGTCAACCAACGCAACGGGCACCTTTGCCTACTTGCAGCCCTGCGCCCGATCCAAGTTCAGTCCCAGTCTTTTGCCGTTCCACTCAGACAACGTCATCTGACCGTCCATGGCTTCATGAAGAACACCCGCGCTCGCGCTCACCTCGCTCTGTGAGTTCCCCGCACACCTCTCGAATAAGCCTCTGAAATTGCTTGCGGCGACGCTGCACCACCCCAGTTACGATTTCTTCACTCGTCCCACCGGCTGCTCTCCCGCCTCACACATACTTCCCGCCCTACCTTCAGCGTGTTGGGTTCTCGCTTGCGTTTGGCGTCGCCACATGGGCGTTTGCCTCTGGGGACGCGCGGAACGGGACAGGAATCGCGACGGGTATGTCTCTCTGGCGACGAGTCGTGTTCGTAAACTGACGTGTAGAGTCCCCGTTTACACATTTACACATATTCATATCATTCTTTTTTCTTCTTGTGATCGTCCTGCTCACATCCATACCTCGATTCCATATCACGCATTTCTACAACGGCTCCCCCACCCACGCCACGACACGCCACGGACGCGCGCGTACAGCCTGGTCGCTCATCTACCTCACCTTTCACGCGCGCAAATCTCTCCTCGCCCCACGCCATCCCATCCCGCTCGCATTGAGCGCCGGGGCGACGGCGTGTGCCGCGTTGTACGGGACAGAGTATTTCGTGTACCAGAGCTGAGGGCGGTATCTAGAAACGGAGTGCCTTCCTTTTTTCATTTTCCAAGCGTGTTGTTGAAAGTGGTGCATAGGGCATGCTTGATGTCATTGGTTCATGCTTGAGGCAGCCCCGTCAAGGCACTCTGGGAAGAACTTTACACGCGGTATGGGTATGCACGTTTTCCGGAAATCTGTCCCCCGACCGAGGTCAATTCGGCCTGAGTCGGATGACCTTTGGGAATGCTGCGCACTTGGTTGCTATACAGATATACGTATCACATCACCATGCACACGAACATACCACGGAGTCTAGGCAGCTCGGAGAGGTCGATCTTGGACTCTTGGACTCGGGACGATAGCACCTTCTCTGATCACGCTGGCCCTCGTTCGGGTCACAGACGAGGTAGACGCATATCCAAGCGTATTAGAACACGGGGGATAAAACGATACATACCGTGTATCGCACCACCGACGAACATTGCCCCATCGGTTTCACGGTGGGAAAAAAATTTCGCCGGCTTGATCATCACATTTGCGGTATCGGTTTCGACAGAGCGCTCCGAGGATGTGACTCTAGGACCGTGCCCATCCCATCCCTTCTTTACCCTTCACTGGTACCGATAGACGATAGCGACCTTCTTTGGCGAATTGGGTACGCCCAGATCGTGGAATGGCCGATCCTTAGTGCAAACGACGCATGGAGGGTGTACTACTACCCTTTTTCTTCGGTGTCCGTTTATTCGGTGTTCAGTTGTGAAACAATCAAGTGTCTTGAACCTCGGGCCCGCGGCGAGACAAATCCATTCAATGATTCATAGACAAAGAGACATTTTCTTATCCATTGATTGTGCACGAATTGGCACCAGTACTTGAGACTACTATCCTTGAATGTCCCTGTCAAGTTCTCAATCCCATCATAATTTGTTCATTCAAATCAAAGCGACGGATGGTTTCACTTTCCAGAACTGAACATCGCACCACAAAAGGTGAATAACCATCCCACAGGCAGGGGGTAATCTACAAGAAAAATCAAACACGATCGTACACCCACCAGAACAACACCAAGACTTGAGTAACATCTGGAATAATTGGAGCATTCGTCGTTTTAGATGCCCGACCCAGCAGAACGCCACCACCTCACGAGACCATCTTCCCCACCGCTGACGAACGCGCCTGCGGAGCCTGTTGGTGCGGGCTTTTGGCGCCATGCAACACTCCAAACTTCGCCCGACTCTTGGATAGTGGACACGGATGCACGTGCGGCGAGGTCCCACACTTTGATACTTTTGTCCGCAGAGCTGTAGGGACACGTAAGGGGTCCCGTCGTATCACAGGAGGCAGGGTACACACCCAGAGACGGCGAGACGGCCCTCGGGAGAGATGTCCGCGCTCAGGACCCAGGATGAGTGGCCGGTGAGCGTCGCGACGGCACCAGAGCCTGGTTTTCCAGAGGCCGTGGAACGGACGTCATGCAAGATGAGCCGCTTGTCGTCTGACGCTGTGAGGAGTAACTGCGAGACATCTCAGCTGGACTCCCATCGAACAGAGGAAGCCATAAAGACTGACGTGTCCGTCATAGGACCATGAAAGCGAGCGGACGCCCATGGCATGTGAGGAATAGGTGGTAGCCAATGAGCCAGATTCGAGATCAAAGATGAACACGTGTCCAGTCTCGGACGAGAGTGCTAACCGTTTGCCGTCCGGGCTCTGTGGTTTCGTTTGGCGATAGTGAGCGAACGATCACAGCGAGGTGTCTACCGAAAAGTATCTACGTCGTAACGCATACATGGTGTAGGACGTACATGTTTGCATGCCATGCCGTGCTTGTTTCGACCGCTCGACAAGACGGCCTGACGAACCCCGAATGAGTCGGGGGATGCAGAATATATATTGACATTCCCGGCACCGCTAGTGCCGGCGTACGTCCCGCCCTTGGGGTTAAGCGAGACCGCCCATGCTTGTAACGATGAGACGCCTTGCACATCGTTGTGAACGAGGACTCACAAGGTTCCGCACCCTCGACCGACCGGTCATAACTCTCATGCCGACCGATGATGGTGTCGGATGTGAGATCCCACAGACACGTCGTACCATCCAGACCATTATACAGCACCGAGTGGCCGTCGGGGGAAGGGGAGAGGGAAACGATGGCGAGGTTGTGCGGTGGGCGTGCGAGCGAGACTTGTCCCGAGGTAGAGTCCCATTGTTTTATGGTGCCGTCTGCGGAGGCGGAGAGGACCGCGTCGGTTGCTGTCCAGGCGATGTCCCATATTTCGTCGCTGTGGGCTGTGTAGAGTTCAATGTATTGGAGGGCGGTCGATCAGGTCGAGCAAGGACAAGGGACGCGTACGTTCTTTGCAATCGAGCGCGTTGACGAATGCGAGACTCTAATGGTGGGGGAATTCACGAGCTGGTTGGGCTGTATATTGCAAGGACATACGAACCATGGCAGATTGTCAAGTTTTCGTGTAGACGTGTTAGTGTAGTGCTAGTGTAGAGACTCCCTAATAATCGCAAGATCCCGATCGGAGTTTCAAATGAGCAATAACCTTGTCGGGTTGGTAAACTCTAAATGTTCCTCAACATCAACGAGAGCGGACGAAGACATCCCACATAACCCCCTCAAAAAAGCAAGATGTCTGACGCTGGAGATGAAATTCAAGTCGACGCCCCAGCTGCCGAGGTCGAAGTCTCTACTGAGGCGCCAAAGGGTAAAATGTCCGTCGAGGACGCGCTTCAGGTGTGTGTCCTACCCTGCCCATCCTCCCGTATCGCTCATCCTCTCTGCTATCCCCGCAGCAAGTGCTGAAGAACGCGCTCGTGCACGATGGGCTCGCGCGTGGTCTGCGCGAGTGCGCCAAGGCCCTGGACAAGCGCCAGGCTCACCTCTGCGTGCTCGTCGAGACATGCACTGAAGCCGAGTACATCAAGCTCATCGAGGCCCTCTGTGCCGAGCACAAAATCAACCTTATCAAGGTTGGAGATGGAAAGGTACTTGGCACCTGGGCTGGCCTGTGCAAGATCGACAAGGAGGGCAACCCGCGCAAGGTCGTTGGGTGCTCGTGTGTCGTCGTCAAGGACTACGGTGTCGAGAGCGAGGGGCTGCACGTCCTCTTGGATTACTTCAAGAACCGTGGATAGGTGAGTTGGGGCTGAGCATTCGTGAACGCGATGACAATGCAGACTCCCTCGACGGAGACTTTGTTCGATGAGGATATCAGTCTATCCGGAATCACACATTTTTGTCTGATCTTGTTGGTGTCGTGCACAAGCGGACTTGGCTAATCTGATCTTTTTTTCATTTTGTAGACGGATGATGCGATGTTGTACGATGTCCTTGTCGTCTTTAGCGTTACAAATTAGGTCTATAATGTAGAACACGTGTCATGTTGCAATGATCCCCAATACCTTGATCGGCAGTACTAGTGCCTTAAACCTTTGCCGAGACAAGGCCAAGACAATGTGTTGGGGTTCACGCATTTGCCCACTGCCATCGCTCCCTCAGACAACACAGCTGCGACGCCTTCCCATGCTGCTCACCGAGAACGTCGACGGACTCGCATCACAGCCGAGCCCTGACGATGAACCAAGAAAACCCTTGTCTCGAGTTCCTTCCTACATCCGATTCACCCCGCGTCGCGCTGTCGCCTCCTTCGATAACCTTGTCGCCCTCGCGAACCACCAAGAGCGCCTCAAAGAGGCCCGCAAGATAATCTGGCGTGACAGAGGCGAACCAGCCGTCGAGCTTGTAGACGTTTGGGAATGTATCGAGCATGCTGGGCGAGGCGGCCTCCGTGCGCACCATCCCCGACTCCTTTCCTCGTTCTGACGCATTTCTCTCAGGAGCTGGCGCTATCGCTTTCGCCATCCGAGCCGGCCTCAATCTTGTTCTAGCGACGCTCCGGTTTGGTAAGCTACCAAAGTGGGGGTTCATGTCTGCTGCGACGTTCCGCCGCTTGTTCACACCACTTGCTTTCATCCAGGAAGATGCGCTTTGCGCTGATTCGCCATGCAATCTTTGGGAAGGATTCATTTAGGTTCGCTGCCATGTTGGGTATGTCGCCTCGCTCCGTCTTCACGGCAATGATCTCATGAACGCGCGCATATCCCATTAGGTTCCTTTGTCGCGCTATATAAGGCGATCATCAACGCACTTCCCATCGTCCTACCCGTCATATCATCAAGCCCTCCCCCTTCCCCATTCGAAGAAGACGGGGAAGAGGAATCCGTCGCCGCGACTCCCGTCGAAATCCCGCTGTCCAAACGACAACCACGGCTGTCTCTTTCTGCACAAGCGCACCAACAGTGGGTGCGCAAAAAGACACGCCGATGGCACGCGGTGGCCGCTGGTGCTATCGCCGGTGGCGTGGCAATCATGTTTGAGAAACGGTCGCGGAGGTTGATCATTGCACAACAGTTGTTCGTTCGGTCCGTCTTCAGTCGGCATTGTACAGTGATTCGTCTGCTGAGTGTCTTGCAGTGGGCTTCAGGGGTCGTATAACGCATTCACGTCGAAACGAGGGATCCATATCCCGCATGGCGATGTGCTTTTATTTTCTCTCTGGCACGTCTTTCTCTCCAGGTCACCAGAATGCAGCTTGTAATTCGCTCCCAGCTGTGTTCAGATCGTGTATGCGCTCTTTTCTCGGCCAGAGACACTTCCAAGGTCATATACCACCTGGTGAGAGAATCATCTGCGCACGCAATGACATGCTGACTGTTTCTCAGGCTCTCCAAGGCAGCTGGTGCACCCATTACAGCCATAGAGATGGTGCGGGATATAAACCGCACGGGGACGTTTGACGTCAGCGACCTTGATAAAATACTCGCACGAGAGGTGTGCTAATTCTCCCTATTAGTGAGAGCAATCCCAACATCACTGTCTAGGACCTCGCACCTGCCAATCGAACAGCTCTCTTGGCAAGAAAAGTGCTTGCAACTGCGACACCGCCTGACTTTGGCCCACCATACCCTCCCTGCGGGGTTGTTCATCCGTGGGTCGAATCCTGCATGGAAGTCCCCCTTCCACGCTTATTGACCGTGTTCCAATGGGGGTTCCCCATTTACGGGGCGTTGCATCTCATACCGCTGATGCTGTTCAAGCGCAGCGCGTTCTTTTCGAATCCGTTCAGGATGCTCTGGAGAGCAGTCTGGGGCACGATTCGGAGCTCAGCATTCTTGGCGACGTTTGTCGCTACATACCAATGTGAGCACGTCTCATTACCGCATATCGGGTCGTGATCGACGAAGGTTGGTTTTAGCCTGGTTCTGCTTCAAGCATTACATGCACGCCCTGTTATCATCCCAAACGAAAGTCAAGTTACCGCAGATCATACTCGCGTTCTTTGGTTCCAAGTACTCCTACGCACTGGGCGGTCTGCTTGGTGCGTTGTCGCTTCTTATAGAGGAGAAGAGAAGACGGGGAGAGTTGGCGATGTATGTCTTACCCAAGGGATTGGAGAGCGCATGGTTAACTGCCCGAGGGAAAGGATGGGTGTTCAGGACGGGGGAGTTTGGGGAGATGATCGTGAGTCCTAATCGGCGATCACCCTTTGTGTGAATACTGAAGAAAGGCAGCTAACGGCGATTGGAATGGGCATGGTGATGGTGAGTTTCATTTGATTCTGCGTGGCATATAGTGCGTAGATGTGACGGCTATCTCCTATTTTCAGAGTACATATCAGGTATGAGAGTCATCAAAGTGGCGCCCGATGTAGACTGACGTTTGGCGACCAGAACGAACCGCAACATCTTTCCGGCCTAGTCAGACGCATATTATACCAATTCATAGGGCCCAACTAAGGTCCCCTCGTAATGCATAGGAGTCACGGTATCTCAGCAAGTTGAGTGATCACCGTTGTGCTTGCAGTACCTATCCGGTTATAAATTTGAGTCCGGATATATCACGCTCCTTAAAGCAACCTATCGGACCACGCGTGATAGACCGGAACCCACAGGCCCACAGATCCTATGCTCGCTCACCGCCCCGCCTTCCCAATGCGTCGCTTCGTCTGAATCAGATACTTGACGCTCCATTGAGAAGCATGCTTGACTGAAAAGCTTTCTCAGTGATGCAAGTTTAGTTCGATCCCGATGGCGTATCTACTGGTGCCTTGAGAAGTTCCCGCTCGGCCGAGAGCCGGAGGCGAATATGAATGGTAACGGCCGGATGCACTGCGTTACACTAACACTGCATCTCTGAGTGCTGCGCTGCGCAGCGTATACACAACGCGGTTAGCAGGATTGAAGACTGGCTTAAACGTTGAACCAAACGGAATCCAGGCCAGCTCTAATTGCTCTAGAGCTGGCCTGGAGCACTCCAGATTCCGTTTTGTAATACTGGTAACCGCGCTGTGGTACCTTTCATCGCTCGGTTTTGGCCTGCTGAGTCAACCTGTCGGATGTGCCAGATGCGGCGCGTACCTTTTCGGAGGGTGCGTTGGGGATAAAAGGGAGGTGAGGCTTTCGCTTCTCCATTCCCACCATGGCGCTTGCATTCTTTAGGACACGTCCACAGGCGACAACGGCAGAGGACGAGGTGGTACCAAGTGAAGCAGAGGTGGCGTCTCTTCCTTGTCTTTTACTTCACGTGACGAGTGGTCAGCCTACCCGTCAACGAGGTGATGCGTGGGGGGCCAAACTGATGGACACAAGCAGATTGAGCGCGAGATCGCGAAGCTGAAGGAGGATTCGGCGGGAGATGTACAGAGACAACTGGAGCAGCAGCGGTTGGCCGCAAGGGAGGGCGAGGTAGAAGAGGTATGTTTGAGTAACTGCGGTCCAGGGTCCGCCGTGTTTTGGTTGATGCTCACGGTTTTTCGTGCATTATGGTGCGGTACGGTACGCTAGGGCGTGAGGAAGGTGGCGGAAGACGTGGAGGAGAGCCTTGCGCCTGTGTGGAAAGCTGCGGAGCAGGTGAGCGTTTACGTTTGATTTGGTTTGCGTGTGCGTGGCTTCGTACGCGTATGCGGATGGGGGGACATGCGTTCGTGGAGTGGGGTGGTACTCGTACTGATTGCCGCGTGGGCAGGAGGTGGAAACGATTATCAAGGACACTGAAGCGGATGTGAAGCACGTAAGAAGGAAACGCGTAGAGAGTGCGGAGGCAAGCAATTTTAATTTTGTGATGTCGCGTGATCGTTCTCAACTCTGTATGTAGAAGGGAGAGTAATGAGGGTGGAGCAGACGAATCCAGGGAAGGGGAAGCAACGAGGGTTGGCGTAGCCGGTACAGAGGCGGAGACGTGAGGTCAGGCCGACGGACGATGCTGTCCCCTTGGGATTCTGACCCGAGTGGCTCTGATTGGCCAGCGAGGCTGAGCCGCTGAAGTTATAGGATATTGCGTCATATGGACAACCCTTAGTCGCGTACTGTATATATGTCTAGCGCCGATCTTTTAAGCTTTCACGGATATCACCCGAGCTCCATGGTATTAATATTGCTGATCGTCACCCCCGCAACACACTGCTCATAGGATCCACTCTTTGATGTTAAGTTTGAACCGTTGATGCCCTCCATGTA
>JBBPQU010000229.1:0-29574 GCA_038092655.1 Boletus sensibilis | reverse complement strand
CTCAGATTTGTCCATTCGACGTTCATGTTTCCCAAGTCGGGCTCCGATTGCATTTCACGGCCTGCCTCGTTTTCCTAAGGGGTACGCTATTCGTCACACGTTAGTCAGTGTGCTTCAGTTAGTGGTCATGCTATCCCTCGACATACTTTCGTTTCGTGAACTGCTCCACAAAATTCCTAGTATTCTCCCATATGCCACGATTATTTTTCCAATTACCCCACGATGACGATTCGCTTATTGACACTTCCGTTGGCACTCGTGTCAAGACAGCTTGGCCAAGTCTTTGTTTTCGTTGGTCTTACTAACTGCGATCGATGCCAATCTGTGCTTTTTTTCATCTCTCCATGCTGTGGCTACGCCCTGGCAGAAGGTGCATAGGTGGGTTTACAAAGGAGTCTGTGCTGTGCTGCGTCTAACATTCTAATCATCCTCCATTTAGAGGAAGGCTGTTGCCCTGCGCCGCGGCGTCAAATGATCCAGACCATGATTCCCGGACACTCTACGTGCTTCCGACCACTTTTCCTCACGTCCCTACGCAGCACGGACAACACGAGGTTTTAATACTTCAAAATGGCTTTGACCGGACGAGGCAATGCACCGTCAGCATATAAGTAAAGCTCACATTCCATGTTATCGCTTCACTGGACTACATCCTGTTACTTCTCCGACACTGATTCAGTGCCATCCTTACCATGCCTGCACAACATCTTGCCCTCTTCCTTCCATCGAGACAAGCTCCTTTCTCTCTTGGCGCCCGCGAACTCAACGAACCTGGCCCAGGCGAAATCCTCATCCGAGTCAAAGCGACTGCACTCAATCCGAGTGACGCGAAGGTTCAGAAGCGAGGAATCTATGTCTCCAAGTACCCAGCTGTGCTGGGCAGCGATGGCGCTGGTATTGTGGAGAGAGTGGGGGAGGGAGTGACTAGGTTTGATCCAGGGGATGATGTGTAAGGATCCATCAGTATGGTCCGATGCGGACGTGAGACTGATCTTATCTCATTTCATTAAACAGTTTCTTCCATGGTGCATACGACGATAATGACTTGTCGACATTCCAACAATACTGCATTGCCGTCGTCGACTTTGCTGCAAAGGTGGGCAGAGACTGGACAGTGCGCGTGGTCCGAGAAGCTCTAACACAGCATGCAGATCCCCGACAGCTTGTCATACGAGCAGGCAGCGACACTGCCACTGGGGCTGGGAACTGCGGCCATTGGGCTGTATGGACGGTCTAACGGCATCGGCCTCATGGCCCCGTGGAAGCACGGCGGAGTGGGCAAGTACAGGAACATGCCTATCCTAATATTTGGTGGCTCAGGATCTGTGGGCAATTACGGTAGGCGTAGATTTTATCAAGCGTTGCATGACAGCGTTCCTCATACAACTTTCCCAGCTATTCAGTTGGCCAAGATGTCTGGCTTCTCCCCCATCATCACAACGTCCGCACTAAAGCACACCGAATACCTGAAGGGACTTGGCGCGACGCATGTGATTGATCGATATCTTCCGTTCACCGGACTGCAGCAGGCTGTGGCACGGATCACATCCGCGCCGATAAATGTGATCTATGACACGGTTTCTATCAGGGAGACACAAGAAGGAGCATGGGCATTGCTTGGACCGCAAGGACGGCTTGTCGTGACGCTCCCTTCCGTGATCGACAGGCATCCCGGCGATCGTCGGGAAATCGTCCTTACCAACGGAAACCCACACCTGGAGGAGAACTGGGAGACGGGGAGACAGTTGTGGATGCACCTCAACCGATGGCTCGAGAAGGGGGACATACGAGTAAGTGAAATTGATTCCTTGGGAGAGGTTGGATACTGACAAGAGGTCGTCGTGCCAGCCCAACCAGGTCGAAGTGATTTCAGGAGGGCTGAAAGGAATCGGGTCCGGAATTGAAAGGTTTGGTGGAGGACAAATTGACGGAGTGAAGCTAGTTGCCCGTCCACAAGAAACAGAAAGGTAGAAGACGCTTAGTCGTGCATGTTTGTTTCGGATAGAAATCTTATCTTATTTTTTCTTGTTCAGCGACTGTGCGATGATGTTACCTGCAACTCATCACGTGATCAAAGACCTCAGGAGGACACCGTCGATGCGATACATCCGACTCAGAATGGCAACTCGATTTTTGCGTGCTTTCGTCATGGCGCGACATGATCCAGATCAGCGGGCGGATATGGAATTTGGGGGGTGGCCGATCAGTAAATAACAAATATATGATGTAGTATAACACAAAAGGATACCCCCTCACCCCGACCTAACTTATACACTCTCCACCACCATCACACCATGTCGTCTCAGAAACAGAAAGCCTTGTTCTTGGAATCAAATCAGGGAAGGTTTGTCGTCGGTGAGCGTGACGTCCCAAGCCCCGGAAAGAGCCAGCTCCTCGTCAAAATCCACGCTGCCGCCCTCAATCCCATCGACTATAAGATCCAGCAGACAGGGGTATTCGTTGAAAAGTACCCCGCCGTCCTGGGTGTCGATATGGCGGGTGTCGTCCAAGATGTGGGCGAGGGCGTTCAAGATTTTGTTAAAGGCGACAAAGTGTACGTCCAGATGTCACCTCGGATTCGACACACCTTTAACAGTAACGCATTCGTAGTTTCTCGCATGGGAACTTCTCCGATGATCAATCCAGCTACCAGCAGTACGCGGTCGCTGTCGCCGACTATACTGCAAAGGTGGGCGGGCGAGTCTACAGCGACATAACCTATGACGTCAACGTTTCACAGATCCCTCCTAACCTGGACTTTGATCATGCGGTTACTGTTCCGCTAGGTTTTGACACTGCTGCAGTTGGCCTGTATTCCGACCAGCTCGGTGCCGGACTCACCCCGCCTTGGACGAGAGGCGGTCAAGGCAAATATGCCAGCGAGCCTATTTTGATCATGGGCGGCTCTTCGTCTGTTGGCATGTATGGTGAGTGAACAGGTGACAGCCTCATGGATGCCTTCCCATCTTTCGCAGCTATCCAGCTCGCCAGGTTGTCTGGGTTCTCTCCTATCATCACGACCGCAAGTCCCGCTCATCAGGACGAACTCAAAGCCCTTGGGGCCACGGACGTCATTGATAGGCATCTCACCGGAAACCAATTCACGGCTGCCTTGCAGAAAATTACTCAGCAGCCCATTGGGGTCGTTTATGATATTATCGCTTTGTCAGAGACCCAGCAAACGGCCTGGTCCGCTGTCGAGAGGGGTGGAACGCTTGTCCTGACCCTTCAACCTGTCGTCACGGAGGAAGAGGGAAAGAGCCGTTCCGTTATTGCGACTTATGGCAATCCACATGCGCAGCCTAACCAGTCCATGTGTCGTGGATCTTGGAACATTCTGGGAAAGTGGTTGCAAGATGGTGTTATCAAGGTATGCAAAACCCGATCGAGCAAGTAAGAGACTAACCAGGATGTGTTTTAGCCTAACAATTTCGAACTCTTGCCGAATGGCCTTAATGGAATTTCAGATGGTCTCGAGCGATTGAAGGCAGGGAAAATCAGTGGAATGAAGCTTGTCGCCCATCCTCAGGAGACGGTGTAAAGCTATGCGCAAGCACTTTGAAGCTATCTCAACTTCAACTTTGTGCGTGTACGATTAGTAATGATGCTGTCTGCAAGCCTGTGTCGAGAACTAGTCATATTCCAGTTAGTTCAAATTCTTACAAATGTAGGTTCCGAGGCATGTATTCATTTGAATGAATCGTTGATTGTCGGCCGAAGTAATTGACGAATGAAACAAACCCAAAAACAGTTGTTGAACTTCGTGCTGGGTAAACTCTAGAACGGAAGGAAAACGGTAAGAAATGGAGCCATTGCCACCCCGAGAATCGAATGGATGGACAGGTCACCGAGGATTGGCCATAACTCAGCCAGGCATCAGTTAATGTCAATTGAAGTCTAGAACTGATTCGAGGGTAAGTCTATCGACACATCAGTGAACTCTGACCGACTGATGACAGGAACCCTCGATGTGCTCATGTTAGCCCTTGGATTGATCAATCGTCTGCGTGAGTCTGGACTCCCGTTTATATGAATATGTTCGCGGCCTATCTCAAAAAAGTGGTTTTACGCACATGGCGCATACGTATGGAAGATGCGTATTTGAAATCCAAGTCGGTGTCTGTTTTCGATTGGTTCCAAAGTTGACTCGCGTAAATTAGTCGCAGTAGGACCCAAAACTAGAACTTGTCAAGGGCTGAATAGACTTCGAGATCGAGTGGTCCAAGAAAACGAAACGGGCGATATCGTGGATAATGCAGATTCGAGAATCAAAAAGGATAATATGGTCCGCCTCAACGACCAGGGCTGGACTCTCGGCACGTACAGTAAAGGAAGGTCCACGATCTTGCCTCGTCCGTGAGCGAGGATTCATAGACCTTGCGAACGGTATGATTGGCAAGATCAGTGACAAGTGCGGCATTTATTGGCATTTAAATTCTCACAGAAAATCTCTAGGCCGTATGGGGTTACCCAGCAAACCAGAGTGGTGTCAAACACCTCGAGCAGTTGTTAAAGAGACGTCGCTGCAACGTGATGATGCATAGCAGGAAGGAAAAGAACTGGGGATGCCCGCGGACCATTTCGAAAACGTGTACCCTGTCAAATGTGTTTGACAGGTCAAATCGCACTAGGGACGGGGCGTCGTGGTCTCTCCGCAAAGGGGGCTTTGGTCCTGTCCTAGACAGAAGAAATATCACCCATGTCGATAACCTGCCCTCAACCAGAAGAATGTTCAACGTTCAGCTGGCGTTGACTGGAAAGAAAGAAAAAAGCGTCCGCCGATTCCCGAAAGAGGTTAACTTTATTCTATGCACCAGCAACGACATTTCAACCTGGCGACAGCGCTTCTGCCCACACCAAGTCCAAGTCAGTAGCATCGAAAATTGAGCGTCGAGAAGTACGCGCCGGTGCACTGGTTCCACTGCGAAGTCAGAACACAGACGCTCGTAATCATCTTGCTAGACGCATTACGGTCGATCGTACTTAGACTTGGTAGGAACGCTGGCACCAGATACAGTCCAGCACTCGATCTTCACATCGGAGTACTACGTCAGCAGATGGCAGTCGAGGCCGAGGAACCGCTCGGAAGGGACAATAGGTCATGCAGTACATTTCCGAAAGGGCGCCGATCATACTGCTGTCAAAACTGTCAAAACTTTGCATGACGCGCTTGTCGACATGGCCAGTTATTCTCCGCGCTGAAAAGACAAGTTTGGGTAATGACAATGCGTGGAAGCTGGTCCTGATCCTGTTGGTAAGTTGTAGACGAATGGGTCAGGGTAATGAGACCAACTTCCAAGCGTTTTCGTCGTGGTGATGGATTATATTACGGCCCAGGATGCAGGGATACGGGCTGCAATGTGGGAGTACAAAAATATGCAAAGCAAATGCGGAAAACACTGCGAAAGCGAGTGAATACATAGAACGTGGAGATGAGCATGAGGGAGCCAGCGTGAGAAAAGGCCGGGGATGTCGATTTTTTGGGTACGATTCTGCCTACAATTACACACACTAATACAATTATAACACTAGAGATGAAAGCGCAAAGAGACAAACGCTCTCGGGGAGTGAGGGTCGGGCACACCAGATATGAAGTACTAGTAGTGGGTCCGGGGCGGCGTCGGACCCACTAGTAATACCTGTATCTGAATCCCATTCCAAGCCTGGGAGTACAGTTCTGCCCAGGGACTCGTCTTTGGACTTCAATGGCAAGCTTTCCATCTTGTCCAAACCGCGCGCGAACTGTCGACATGTCGACATCGCCAGCTGTAAAACGAATTTGCCACTCATAGTGGCCTGGGCGTGGGTCAATGAATGGGAACATCAATCAAGCAAAGTTCTTCACTCACAATCACGCTCCATATGCCAAGCGTCCGCAACCACATCCAACCTATCTCCTTTCTTGGCTGCCACTGTTACCATCTCTGGTTGAATAATACGTGGGAGGGTGACAGAGAGAATGTGACTTGTTGTCGTACTCTGCACAACCATGGAAGGGCAGGAGTCTGGTGGAGGTGAACGCCTCAAGCGATCCGTCGGTGACGGCGTGAGCAAGCTGGCCGTAGTGCTGCTATCTGTGGAATTGATGCTGCATGTCGAAATGACGCTGCATGCAGAGCTAGCGCTGCTAGACGACGGACTGGTGGAGGAAGGAATCGTTGGGCAGGGCGACGCACAAGTCAACCGGCCTTTATCCCATTTCGATTCGCCTGACCTAATACGCTGATTTCTAGCCGAAGAGCGCGAAGAGTGCCTGCTGAGAGAGTTGTCTGGCACATCAAGGGTAGACATTGCGCCTTGACTGTCGCTAGTGGATTCCTGGGTGGGTGCGCTGGGGTCTAGAGTAGCCTCGGCTTTAAGTAGCATGTCGAGGGCGCTGTGCGAGAGGGATGACGTCGGAAAAGTAGCAGACATCGACAAGAACGCTGAGTCGAAAGTCTCGTTATAGGGTCTGCGCCCAGATAAATTGCCACGGGGAGAATGCGGGGCTTCCGCATTGTAGGGTAGAAGAGATTCGACCTGGCAATTCAGGTTGTTTTGGACTGCGGAGCGAGGAGAAAAAAGGCTTATGCTACGGCCGCGAGGTGATTCTGACATGAAATTTGTCCACCACGAACGCAGATACCAGGGGAATGAAATCAAAAGTGTGATTTTTAGTCTTGCCGAACTAATAATAGTGAAAGATATTGTGGCGACTCACCACCCGCGTTTTGATTGGCCGGTTGCCATGTCGGAGAAGCTTGGTGGAGCTCGGTGTTTGTGATGGAGGCAAACGTGTGCGCCTTGCGGGAGCCACGAGGTGTCTGTTTGCACCGGAAAGGAGACGTGCGAGGTGAACAAAATTTCCGGCCGGCGGAATTGTGATGGTCGCCATCAGCTACGGAGTGGTCGACCCGACTAGAGACGGGCGGGACGTTGGTGTTTATGCGCAACGACATCGCTCAGCTATGTCGGGGGAATGTAGTAGTAGTAGCAGAAATCGCGCATATTATACAGTTCACTGGCCGGTCACGTTTCGAATAATACGACCTGTTTGGGTGGTATCTCGAGTATCCGAATCTGCCCCGTACAGCCCAATTTGACATGAAAGTTTCATGGAAAAGACCGTTCCCTATTGTGTAGCGGTGACGTACAGAGTCCCTGGCGCGATCACTGACATCAAGGGAGCCGTCGTATGTCGCTTGTGCAGACAGTAACTCGCAAAATGTTGGCCTTGACAAAGGTTTGAGGTAGGCGGGCTCCGATGGATGACAGACACGTAATGTGTCGCATTTGGCGGTCTTACACAAAATTGACCACTAGAACAACACCGTGACACGTGAGCTCAATATATGAGTTTCAAATGCCTGGGAGACGAGTCCGAGGGTTTTAGCGCACACCTATGAATCAAACTTGTCTCTGCTACCTCTCGTTCACTACCTCTCGAGCATTTACGAGTCGTACAATCGTTGAATAGCCAAGTTCGGCTCGAATTGTGACGGTAGAGCGCAGTGCGACCTCCCCCCGGACGGCCCCCTGCACTGGTTCTCTGCTGAATTGGAAAATGGGAGTCGATCAACAGTGAGTTATTCCTATGGATTCTATGGATTTCATGTATGTCATTGGCATTATTCAACTGGCAGCGGTAGTTTGAACACATCGATCTGTCCTCATGCACAATCGATGGCCACTGAATGATTCCACGTCTAGTTTTCCATGAACACGCTGGTGATACTCACATTTCTCCTTGGGATTATGCCATACCTGCCATACAGCTCCGTCGAATGTTGCTGGGCTTGCAAAGTCGACCTGCGGTGAAGGAAGAGAAGAGCAAGTGAACATCATGTCAAACGTGCATGTCGCTCGTTGTGGCGTGGACGGCCGCGCGGCAGCCGATCAACCCGGAAGCACTGACAGTGGTAAAATCCACCCAACAACTCGAGGATCATGCATCGGGCCATCGTGCTGACGTCCATGGCGTATCCGGATCACGATGGTCGTTTATCCGCACCTTACATGGTACGTCATTCTTCATGTTCAAGCTGACCTACAAGGCATGCAAACAATTCGGAAACCGATTATCGATCTCCTGACGCGACAAGTGGGACTACTATGACGGTAAAGGGTGGTCTTCTAGCTTTCATTTTCCGAAAGAATCTTCCCGAAGAAAGGAGAAATCCGGTGGCCATACTTCGCCCAGGAACCCAAAGCACATCGGGAGGTGTGCACGCGCTAAACCCAGGGTAGTGTCGCATATAGAAGCGATTCGCCCGACCGGGTGAATCCTACTGGACTGCGTATCCGTCATTGTTCGGATCTCACCATGTTCATGTGGTATCTCCCGAGTATCCCGTGTCATGAAACACCAGCGGAAGACAGTGCGTCATCCATTCGTAGCGTACCCGTGATCTTCGTTAACGGAAACTTGGATCGTCACTCTGCTTGAGTTCTCCATGTCGGTTGTTGTGGTAAGCCCCCGTTCGATGATCAGTCCGAGTCCCCCTTTGCTGAACATTTCCGACCTCGATGTGTCGCCTTGAGAGTACAAGGTGAGTGGAGTCGGAACCCACGTCCATTGGGTAAGTGACCACGACAATGGCAGTTCATCGCATTATTGTACCTAAAGTGGACACCCGCCTGGTCGTTATCCGCGACAAGATAGCTGATACGCTATAGCCGCTGTATGCATTCGCGTTGTTAGAGGGCATCGCCCGATCTGATCATATCACTGGACCCTGCACAATCGTAGTCAGCCCTGCCTCACCTCAAGTTTGCATTGCCATATCCGCATTGCCATTCCCCTATTCTCCCGTATGTTGTGATTCAGGAAGGGCAGCAATGTTGTTGACGTACCAGAAAGTGGGTACCGAAAAAGGGCGTCTGTAGCGACACGGTTGAGGCTTCTTGATGCGCCAATGGGTGCTCTGACGTCAATATCCCTATGCCTGTCATTTAAAAGTATCTAAGCGAAAGCTCCTTCAACGTTTCTAGATCTGCCTCGTGTCGATGAACTATGGATAGCAGGTGAGTACAGTTTCGTGCAACAATTGTCATTCATGTTGGGTGACCATTGAAAATTGTATGTACGGAAGGACGACTATAGAGAACATCATGCTAGTACTGCAAGTAGGTCGGAACTAAAGGGACTCTAATCCCTCGGGAACAAAGGTGTTCCAATACGGGTGGACATGTGGGAAGAATAATAAAGGACGCTTACATGTACGAGCATATGGATCGATAAATACGAGCGAGGTGTAAAACCTATTCCACCTCAAGTCAAGTCAATAACCTCAACCGTAGGAACAAATTTCTTCTCTCGCTTAATCCTTTTGGCAGGTCGTCCTTCGCTCTCGCGGCTTGCATTCGATCTCTTCGATAGGAGGACTGCCGTCTTTTTCTGGCTGGCGTTGTCGACAATTTCGATTTCCTTGTCAACGGGTTCTGGCTTGACGTCATCACCAGTAGTTAAGTCAAGAACTTCCTCGAAAACAGCTGCCTTTTTCTTGGCTTGTGGTGGCTTGGGAATTATGCCATTAGCTTGCAAGAGACCTGTAAGCAACATTGAGCGCAATTTCCTATGCAGCGGATAGATATACCGACTAAAATCTCTGTACTTGAAGATAAATGTAACGAGCGGGGTGTTGTCATCCAGATACTTTACATGGCGAAGATACCGTGTTTCCGTCTTCACTTCCTGCCCGTATCTGATGGTTTCCTGTGTCAGATGCCGCTGACAGAACAATGCATTTGACGCACGAGACACAGTGCGTTACAGCCTTCTTTGAGCGCTCGTGAACCTTGCCATGGCCGGGTACGCTCGAGCCAGGTTGAAATAAGACTGATTTCAGACTTTGAACTCTGTATATATGAATCCGTATCTCGCCCAAGTGCGTTGAGGCTTGATTCAAGTATTCGTCTTCATCTGCTGACGCGTGAGCGCTAATGTAAGTTGCTTTATGGTATGAGATAGAATACCGGTAAGCTCTAGCTTCGAAAACATGAAAGGACGTGAAGATGTCGCAGTTAGTACTTGATCCTTTTGAACTACCGCGCGGTTTGTTACGAAATTCGGAAAATCCCCAGTCCTGGTTGGCAGGCTAAGGCATAATAAACCTTGGACAGACGACCCATCGAGTTGGAGAGAAGAGCCAAGAGAATGGTCCCTATGTGTCGCATCGTCTCTGAATACGACGGAAAAGTGCTAAGGTTTGCTGGAGGTAAGGAACGACACATGGTCTTCGTTTAGTTACTCTACCTTGTCAGCTTGTGTCGCAATCCAACAAGTAACGCGGCTCTGATCAAGATCCTCCTCGACGCCGTACTGCTCGAGTTGCTTCCCGTCGACCTCAATCCACGCAGAGACACCGTTCAGCGACAGCATGCTGGAGGAGTGAAGGAATTGCTAGGAGGAGGTTGACAATGAATATCTCCTGAGCTTGGAAATCATGTCACGTGGTAACAAGGCTTGGCTGTTTGTCAATGAACGCTACCAGTAACATTCTGAGAGCGTTCTCGACAATCGCTTGTCCACGCATGACTTCCACAGCCATTTCGAAAGCCCCACCCGAGCGCTTCAAGGAACTTTCTGAATCTCTGTCAGAGACACGAGAACGTGTGCGCCAGGCTTCTTCCCCTTCCTCGAATACCACCCTCGTTGCAGTGTCCAAGTATAAGCCTGCCTCTGATATCCTCGCGTGCTATGAATGCGGACAACGTGATTTCGGGGAAAATTATGTAAACGAGTTGGAAGAGAAAGCTGAACAGGTGCGATTTGTCCTCCACTAGAGTTGGGTCGACCCGACCTGATTGTGTTTAGCTCCCGGATGATATCCGATGGCACTTTATCGGCACTTTGCAGTCTAACAAGTCAAAGATACTAGCAAGTACGTATTATGATCTTGTGTCATGTACTCGACCCTACTTGGACATCAGCGATACCGAACATCTATGCCATCCAGACAGTAACCTCTACAAAGGCAGCTAGCGCCTTGAACAAATCCCTGCCACCTGAAAGGACGGCGCCACTCAATGTCTTGCTGCAAGTCAATACTTCGGGGGAAGAGGCGAAGTCTGGGCTACCTGCCCTTACATCGGTAGAGTCTGCTTCGAGTTCCGATCTCTTACAACTTGCGCAGCATATCATCACGAACTGTCCAAGGCTGCATCTACATGGTCTCATGACCATTGGCTCCCTCACAGAATCTCTTGCCTCAGATGAGCGGCCAAACGAGGACTTCGAGACTCTCCAGCGCACACGAGATTTCTTAGAGGAAGTTTTGCGACAAGATCCATCATCGGGTGGTAAATGGGGTGTAGACGGGAAGCTTCTGTTGAGTATGGGTATGTCAAGCGACTTTGAGGCCGCACTGAAGGGTGGAAGTGATATTGTGAGGGTTGGGACTGGTATCTTTGGGGTTCGGCCGACAAAGGGATAGTGGACGTGACGTGACATAACGTGACACTAATTTAACGCGACGCGTTTCCGTTGATCAGTGGGACTTGAATATTCAAACTCCGCCCCAGTCATTCAACTCTGCCGCTCACCGTCGCCGCCGACGCCGACGCCGAGTCCGACGACGTTGCTCAGAGATTTAGTCTGTATCGCGCACGGACCATTCGATTGATGAAGATAACACACGACGGCCAATGAACGGGACACGAACACACACGACAGGAGGACTAGAAGACCCGATGGTACCAGTTGACCCCAAACCAGTCGCGAAACGGAAACTACCAGACGATTCAAACCCTTTACTGGCGGCGGCAACAAAGAGGATGAAGAAAGAGGTAAGCATGTTTCACAACTTCGCGGTATACTCACCATTAAGCACGCTGCAGGCAAACTCGGGCGCGTCCAAACGAAAACGTGGGCAGATTTCCTCGGCTGTTGCGTGAGGTATTAACAATTCGCATCCAGACATCGGGGAGGAACAGCCGGGGGGTCTTATCATCGTTCGTGCACCTGTACAACGCACCGTATCGCCTCTTAATCATCCCTCATCGCAACCTTTGCCCACGGCAACATCCTTCCCCCCTTCCCGTCTCCCGACTTCCCATTCACAACTATTACCCTCAACATCCAATTCCATCGCACCTGGGCCTTCGAAACCTCCATCAAAGAAGTTTAGAGCGGATTCTTCTCGTGCTCCTACAAACGCCAAATCGCGCGATGTGCTCGCCACAACGCGTGAGGAACCAGAGTTAGACGAGGACATACGTCAAATGGAGTCTGAGACAGATCATCTTCGCAGTCGATCACGCGCAAAGGAAGCAGCCCATCCATCCTTCCAACTGCATCCCGCAGCAACTACCCCTTCTAAGCGACATCCACCAGATACCCTACAGCCACTCCCCGAAAGCGAAACCCCTCGGATCGAGCGCAACAAACTGATGCGTGACGGTCCTTCCATCCCCCGCACACCACAAACGCAGACACCCTCACATTCCCGACGAACTTCGATGAGCATGCGTGGTAAGCGTATAAGTACCAGCTTTGAGAACACTGGCGTTATCTGTGCGTCTCTCTCCGATACGTTCTGTTTGTCTTGTATTACGGTCTCCTTTTCTAATTGACCCTAATTTTTGTTCTGCATAGCTCAACCCCACGCATCTGTTAATGATTCGAGTTTTTACAAACACATTGATTGCGATCTCCCCGAACCACAGCGCGCACGCCAACTCCTCGTATGGTCAGCCGCACGCGCCGTTTCGCGATCGTCAGAAGCGTCTTCCTCTGCGAAACCTTTGAAACCGCCGTCCAGATCGTCTTCGAGCCGTGGCAAGGACCCACCACCGCTCGATGATCGAAAGAAACAAATACTCAAGACTGTACAAGAAGACTTCATCCGAATGTTGGCTGAGAAGAAGGTTGATACATCTGTATATAGTCACGGAGAGGATGGAAATACTGTCAAAGAGGGTGTTCTGAAACCCAATGAGCAAAACGTTAAGAATCGTGCGCGGGAGGTGACGTTCCAACAACACATAAATCGGTGAGTTTCCTGTTGCATGTAGTCACTTATCCGATCTGAACGCATGTCGATGTTTTAGGGCACAAGCCGAGTCAGAAGCTTGGTCACGAGTCGATCAATTCTATCACCAGTACGAAGCCAGTTCCAAGGCTGATCTTGAGAAACGACGCCAGGCTCTCGAACCGCCTTCATCTGCCAAGGCGAAAGGCAAACAACGAGCCACTTCACAAGAGCCACAAGACGACTGGTCTTGGCTCGTTCCCCGTGAAGAAGATCTTTCTGATGGATTCAAGGATAAAATCGACCTCGAGCTGATCAAGCAGGTCGTGTCCTCTGAGCCTCCAGCCGGGACTGAATTCCAAGGACCTTTGGATCAGGAAGTAGGGGATCTTCAATTTAAAGTGGACAATCTCTACTCGTACGTCAACTCGGCGGTACAAGCGACTGACATGGCTGAAGCGGAACTTGATTATCGCTTCTCCCTTCTCTCGCTCGCGTTGTCAGCGCGATCACATTCCCTTCCACCACTCCCACGTTCATCATCCTCACTCTCTTCATGCCTTCCACGCACACAACGAGGACTCAGCCATCCACCTGGGGAAAGTCCAAGAGATATTCTTCGTGCCTTGTCGCGGATAGACAAGGAACGGCCTCCAGGGAAGATTGGGGACGCTGCTCGAAAGGCAGTAAGAGAGGTGCAGCGCGTGCAGGTGGTAGGCTCTGGTGGCGTTGGGGAACGGCGAATAACAGGACTGGCGCCAGGTGTTGGAGCAACACCACGCAAAGTACCTGGGACGCCACGCCGAAGAGATCGGTAAAGACATCTTACATGATCTCTTCGCTTCACTGTGACCCGGTGCCGCTGCCTCGACTCTAGCAGGGTTCTAGTGTGCTGCAGCCACGATGTATTTTTGGTGACACCTCTGTCTATTGACCTATCTTATTCTTCTTATTTCTGTTGCTTTGTCTCCAATCGCAATGCTATGGATGTTGTGCTCGATTAGGTCACTGTACTCTGCCTTGTGAATGAAGTTAGTCTCCGAAATCCTGCTGAGATCGTGATGTGCTAGTGTTGCCGTCAACGGCCGCCGACCATCATCGATTCATCTGTCATGCACTGTCACCTGCCGTCTACCTTTGAGGCAGCACGCTACAGGTTGTCAACGGTTCTTTCAAGCCTCCATGCCGCATTCACAGTACCTGTTCATACCACTGAAAGCGGCGTTTAGTTCCACGTTTTTTCAAGTAAAGCCAAGCTCATCATTCACGCACGTACCGCCGGTGGGTACTCTTCTGTCTCAGGGTCTGTCAACTAGAGTAAGGGGTCCCATGCAGTTCAGACAACCTTCAAGGTTCGTACCTGCTGCGTCCACAGCCAAGCTGCACACAATGAGTCACCGGCGTGGCAGTCGATGACCTACATGCTACACCTTGTTGTTGGGTGGTCATGAACAACATGCTGAATGCGTCTCTGGTAAGGCCTGTTTTCCCGGTAGCGACGATCATTTCAAAACTACGAGGAGTCGGAGGCGTCTTAGTACCAAAAGAATGTGCAACGATACTGATTTTCGGGAACTGCCAGGTGCGTTTTTAATATCATAATATGTGATACAGTATATCAGTTACACTACATCAGTAAGGTGTTATAGAGATCGATACGACAACCTAGAGGATTCGACTGCTTTCACTTGACTCCAACCGCTTGTTGAATTCTTCCCTTACGCTCTTCAATACCTCCATCCTCGCCTTCTCACACGTTTCATTGTAGTCCGTCGTTTCCTTCCAGCCTTTCCAATCGGTTTTCTCTGACATGTCCCACCACTCCCTTTCGTACGGATGTCCTGGTGCACCAGCATACCCCCATGGCTTGGCTGTGTAAGGTTGCACGTAGGGATTCAGCACTACTTCCACCGGCGGATGAACAGGTCCAGTGAAATGGACGATCGCTGGGTTATTCATCTCTTTCAAGCAATGTTTTTCTCTGTCCACAGAAGTACATTCCGCGTATGTCCCGAGTCCTTGTGCATTCCACCCGAGGCTCAGCGCGACCCAGTCAGTTTTAAAGTGAACATTGAGCGCGTCCTGTTCACGATATCTGGAGTGCGCCATCTCGCGACAGCATGCTTCGAGCTCTCGGAGCGTCGAGCGAGTTCTCGCGAGATCGACCAGGAGCACGCCGGCATTGAAGTATTCTCCTCGCGGGACACCCGGGTGTCCCATCGGGCATCCTACGTCAGGTGTCGCGGCGAGCGAGTGACCGCTGAGGTCGGTGTTCCACAGCTCTCTCAAGTCCCTGCGCACCAGAACATCTGCATCTAGATAAAGGACGCGCTGGACAGGCAAGCATGTCATCATATCGACCTTGGCCCAGGCGGCGCCCATGTCGGAGGTCAAGGAGTTTGGAGGTAACGCTATAAAGAGAAGAGTGATGTTCGAGCGCATAGGCAATGATGCTTCGATCTTCCTTTTGTCTTCCGCGAGGAGACCGCAGTCGACGATGTAGAACGTGATGCGACCATGGACGTGTTCTACGACGCTGCGGAGAGTCACCGCCGCTGCCATGGCATATGCAGAGTCGATGGTGAGCGCGATGTTCATCCCGTATTCAAAAGCGTCATATGACTGTCTATCCCTGCCTGGTTCAAGAAGAAAACCTATGCGCATGGGGATCTTTTTCTGCAGTACCATCTGGTACTGTTCAGGGTTCGTCGACAGGCGCTCGTACTCTCCTTTATGGACTGCAAGAAAGGCGTCTATGCCGCGATGTGGGTGGTGCGGGCTGTCGAAAGGCTGTTCAGACCAGTTGTAATCGTCGAAGATGAAGATACAGCCCGGCCGCGCTAGCCGCCACGCCAACTCTGCGTCAAGGAGCGTATCGTCTGAGCGATGGGACCCATCTATATAAATCCAGTCAAACCCAGCCTCGTGGTCCTTGTTCATCTCCTCCTGCAACAGGGTGCACAAGGCGGGGACGCTGAATTGGGGGAGCACGCGAGCAGGACGACCCGTGAGCGCGAGATTGTGGGTGAGTTTGCGATACCGTTCTCGTCCCTCCGCTGTCCCCATGAGGTCAAAGTGATCGATGCAGACAAGTTCCCCACTCGCGGCGCAGAGAGTGGTCAGGAGGAATACTGCCGAACGACCCTCCCAAGATCCGATCTCGAGCACGCGAGGCGCTTTGGAAAGGACGTGGTGAAAAAGATTCTGCCACGCGGGTTTATTGGATGAAAACCAATCTTGAGTCGAAGTGAATTCATATAAGTCGGTGGTCACATTTGCATCCAGGGTGGTCATCGTTGCTGCAGACGATCGTTACAACCGCCAGCCCAGCATGATGAGTATGACGAGACTTTACCTGATTACGGGGAGCTATGTGGTGGGCAATTGAGGGGAACGGCGCAGGATGGGTCTCACGTATATGTGGGATGCTCGAGCGGATCGCTGCTGCCCCGGAGAGGCAAGGACTGTCAGTCATACTACCTTTTGGACTTAAGGTGGGTGCGCTCGTAATTCGTGGGCGAGTTTTATCGCTCTGAACCATTTCTAGGTGATCTTCCTTGCTCTGAGATGCAGGTGACTTGTCCAGACCGCCCCATGAGGCAAGCCGTCGATGGACGTTCTGGTCACCAGACTAGGAAGGGCAGCTTGGTCGGGAACATGCAAAAAAAGCTGATCAATATGCCCGATTCCGCTTGGAAACGCAAATAATACCGCGAGATTCGAAACCTCGGTAAGTATGTGTCTTCGACGGGGGATGTCGGATATGATAGTAATTCAAGTCAAATGCTCACCCTCGGTCACAGTATATACACTAAAGTCGTTACAATCCCAGAGACAATGAATGATATTACAGCACAAGCTCAATCTAGAATCGTCGAGCGGGGTTTCTTCTTACATTCGGAACATCCCTCCCATGTTCCCATAGCATATGCTCAGGAGTTGCCGTACTGCCGAACTTCACCTGTGCATTCAGGTATTCGGTGTAAGGTCTTTCTGTTTCAGGTATCTGCTGCAGATGCACGAGGTTTTGAAGAGTCTTCATGAGCGCCGGGTGGTTGGTTAAAAATGGATAGGTGGTGGTATCGACACCAGCAGCATAGATACGCAGACAGCGGTCATCAACGTTCCGCTCAGGGAAGGTAACGGAGAGCGATGCTGGTTGACCAAGGTCAGCCAAGATCGCGATATAAGGAAGGGAATCAGAGTCATGTTTTCTGCCTTTGCTGCTCAGATATTCACTTCTGCGGGTGATGTCGTGCAAAACGTCTTTGGAATTCTTCGACTCCCGAGCCTTGTCGGAAACGAGAATCTGCGACATTCGCGATTCCGCTGACGCCGTTTCGGGTCCGCCTTTGAAATAGATGGGTATCATCTTGTCGATGAGAGGTTGTTGGTGGCAACACTGCACTGCACTGGTCCTCTGCCAGTGGCGTAGTGTCCATTCGTCCAAGCTACATGGTGGATCATCAGACTTGATGTTACGTCATAAAAGGAACTCGGAAGACATACCCTAATTCGTTCCCTTCCTTTGATCCAGCGATGTTCGCGTCCATGCATACCCAGTGCGAGAAATTCAGATACGCATCCTCGAACGTTTTGCGTGCAACCGATGCTTGAGTGCCCTCCTCATCCCATATCTGGGGTCCGAAGATGAATTCAAGCCAATCCACGACGGGAATCATTTGGCAGTCGGCGAGATGCCCTTCCCATGTCGTTGGCATCTCGGTGAACACATTCTTCGCCTGCGTGCGGATGAACAAGTCCTTGGCCAGAAGCCAGAGCAATCGGCTAGCCAGTTCGCCACGTTGACCCATGTCAATCATGCCTAAGTTGACTGCCTTCAACAGAGTCCCCAGAGCGGACCCTAGCACTTCTGGCTCTGCATGCAGATCGCTTGCGGCCACGCACGACAGGAGCGGTTCGGATGGATAACTTGTGAACCTCCAATTGCGGTCCAAGGTCGTCGCAAGACATATCCGTAGGTGGCTCGCCACGCCTTTCTCCAGATGCTCGACCGAATCTGGGTGCCCAAACATGACGTTCAGACCAAATCGCTGTCCCAATATCGCGAGCACGTGGTTTGTGTTATAAGGATCGAAAGGTCCAGCCCCATATAACTTCGAGGACGCTGTGCGTAACACTTTATGCGTTTGCCCGTGCGCGGTCTTGAGAGAAAGCCACCTATCCGCCACCGAGGACGGGTTGAGTAAGTCAGTGGCGATAACAACTTGAAAGGCAAGGGGCATTACAAGGGTCTCCCATAACCCAGGACGTGATCTAGCCTCGAAACATCCTCCACGCCAATATCCCCAAGGCCCAATGCATTCTGGTCCCATCCCAGTTGAGTGTAAGGTGGAAAAAGCTGCTGGCCATCTACAGCGACGCGAGCAGAATTATCTGAGACAGCAGATTATTAGCAACTTGAAGCTCGTCGGGACATTGCCACACCTACATTTCTGATTGGGGGGCGAAAAGTCTGCGACCTTGGAATTCGTCGAAGCGAATACGACCCAGATAGCATGATTCTCTGCATACGTATAGTCGCTCACCGCTCTACAAAAAACGTCTGCCGGGCGATATCCATCTGGACTTTGAATATTTGGACTGAGCGGATGTGCTTCATCGATTGCAATTACCAACTTGGGCTCGTGGGGAGCGTCAGGGAATATCCTCGCGAGACGGGCGCCGACTTTCTTGTAGGCAGCAGAAAGAACCATAGAAAAACGGGGGGGAACAAGGGGGTGAGCTTTTCGTTCTGGTTCGGACCGCGTTGCTCAGCTCTGACTTCTCCGACACCAGTTAAAATATTTACCAGACAAGGAGAGCGTTCTAAGCTTCTCAGTAGTTTTATCAACCTCGGTCTCTGTGACCTCGTCAACATCCGGCATGGAGGAAGCCTCTGTTGTTGCACTGGGGTGTTGGGAGAGGCTTTGGACGAGATCAGCATGAGCCTACGAAATACTGTCAAATCAGATTTAGGATGCAGGACAATATATCCGCACCTTTCCATAAATTTTAGCGAGCTTTCCAAAGAAATCAGTCCTAACAGTAAACCTGGGAGGGTAGCTCATATCGCACATCTGGCCGACCCAACGCATGATGCCTGCCTTGGCATTGTGAGTGGTGCAACTTTTCGAGAGATACTCATCGAGCGTATCAAATAGAGCGGTGAGGAAGGCGTAGCAGATGGTTTGGTACGCCTCCACAGTAGAGGGGAATTTGGTCAAGAGGTTCGATGGAATTGGATCACGCGCAGGGAAACCCACGGTGTCCTGTTCCTCACGCAAGTTCATGTAAATTACTATGACATCCTTCTTTCTCAACTGAGGACTGATTCAGCCACTACATATGCTTGCCAGTGTGGAAAAATGAGCACTCATTTACCTCAGTTAACATCCTTGATTTTCCGGTTCCTGAACTCTGGAAGATGGAACAGAACTTGGCGTAGTACCGAGGAGCGACCTTATTCTTCTCGAACAACTTCTCGTTGTGTGTCAAGTACTCGTAGAAGCCATCAACAGCTGCGCCACGGTACTTTGCCTCAAAGGACCCTGTCAACCCTTGAGGTAGATCTATCCGAGGACGTTAGTCCATCCTGTGTGGTTCTGGTAAGATGGTAAGATGTAGTGCACTAACCAGTTTCTATTATGGGTTCTGATGCTGGTGATTCCGGTAGCGCT
Source organism: Boletus sensibilis (assembly GCA_038092655.1). Lineage (NCBI taxonomy): Eukaryota > Fungi > Basidiomycota > Agaricomycetes > Boletales > Boletaceae > Boletus > Boletus sensibilis. Next base: position 9,944 of record JBBPQU010000229.1, on the reverse strand, counting down.
GCCACTGGTGCTTTGAGGATAGCTTACGCCGGAATGACCAACAAATCGTTAACAAATATTGGACAGAGATCGAGGACACATACCGAGGTTTCGAATCTCGCGGTATGATTTGCGTTTCCAAGCAGAACCGAGCATATCTCGTAACTCTCCGTGGATATTGATCAGCTTGTTTGCTTGTCCCAAACCAAGGTACTTTGTGTTCAAGTCACCGTTAGAGTTTTCAATGATAGTGCTAAGGAGCACGCCACATTACTTGGAACTTAGATCGGAGGCGTCATCCAAAACATTTTCGAGGGCTTTCTCTACCTCCCTGTCGAGTTCGTGATGAGTGGCGGCGTCGAAGCGATCTGGGAGAGTCTCGAGGGGCATGTTGTCAAAGTTGTTGCACCAAGCCACTGTTTGACGAGCCGCTTTTATATCGCCAACAGAGCATCCACAATTGATTGACAGCGATCCATCCAAAGCATTAATGGTTTCAACGATCTGCCGCATTTCTATTGTTCCTCGAGTCGCTAAGATAAAAAATCAAATGTCCTGAAATTGATATACAGTACATATGCTCATAATGCATAATCCAAAATGGAAATTTTGAATTGAAAAGACCCTTAAATTCCCTTAAAAGGTAATGCATTATGAGCATATGTACTGTAGTATTTGCCTTTGAAACACACTTGCTGCCCATCTTTCCATTCACTAACACGAGTATCGAATGGTATGATTATCCGCCATTCTCTGATTGCGAGCCCATCTTGATGATCGTCTTGTAGATGTACCGCTTTTGTGGGCACAAATGCCGTCCACTTGGCACACGCCCTAACCCGAGAACAGGGTTACTTGGAAGAACATGCCAGGGATAGAAAAGAAAAAGCTATTCAATACGACATTCATCAAATAAAAACGGAAAGGTTCTCTAGCATGTCCATCTACACGAGCCTCTCATCACCTTTTTTTTTGTAACCTCGTTTATCCCTCATCATTATCATACAGAACCTGAGGATATTTGCAGTTGCTTCCTGACTCATGGGGATCGGATTGTTGGAATTGCAATAATTAAGAATGGCCGACCACGCTAGGATATAGCTTAGACAAGCGTGCCCTTTGGGCATTTGTCTGGCGAGATGAGTCGTTTGTATTGACTCTCGACAAAGTTGACCATGCACAAAAGGGTCAATGCGGAGATTGAGAACAATGCGAGCGAGCGTGTGGAAGGAAGCCATTGTGTTTCCAATAATTCTTCCCCTGAGAATACATATATGCCCTCCCATTCAAGACGCCAATAATGCCGTGGATGTTGCACGCTGTCACCATTTCGAAGACCTGATGGATGTGTAAAAAGAAAGGAGGTAGTATAATCACGTAGTACTTCGAGTACGCATTTCGTAGCTACGCCTCAATGGCTCACTGGTGGATAGAGGTCGGTGGTCGCATTTGCATCCAGAGCGCTCATCGTTGCTGTGGACGATCGTTACGACCGCCAGCTCAATATGATGAGTATGACGAGACTTTACCTGATTACAGGGAGCTACTGGCCTATGAGTTATGCTATAGGAGAATGATGCAGCTGAGCGGATCGCCGCTGCCCGGAAAGGCAAGGGCAGTCAGTCATACTACCTTTTGGACTCAAGGTGTGTGCGCTCGTAATTCGTGGGCGAGAAAGTTTATCGCTCTAAATCATTTATAGGTGATCGTCTGTGCTTGTCTTGTCCATCGCGGCGCTTTACCGGTAGTATTTGAGACTGATCTAAATGTTGGACATCTGGAGCACTCCAGGCCCGCTCTAGATTGCTCTAGAGTGGCCTGGATTCCGTTTTGTCCGACGTTTAAGCCAGTTTTCAATCTTGCTAACCGCGTTGTGCCAAGCTAAGACGGGGTTTATCGAATGAAGGTTCTTTGTAGACGTGGCACCTTCATTCAAGACCCCCGTTCTTGCCGTGGGCGTTGATCCCATCTACCTTTATTATAACGCCGCGTATTACTTACGAAGGAAGACTGATAATGTGCTCGAGAATGCCTGATAAAGCACGTATCTCTGCCCTCCTTCCCCTCAGCGCTGTCCTTGCTCGTTCTTGGTGAGGACTGTTCTGAACGTCGTCGGTTTTTTTCGGTCAAGCTGACACCCATCATTGCCAGACTCTAGTCCTATCCAAGCCCAAGTGAATCACAGCATTCGAGGTGAGTATATCCCGAAGGTCTTGAAACATATTTACCGTATTGGCGCCACCAGAGGAATGGCCGATGCAAATTTTGTCCCAAATCTTGCCGTACCCCTCATTGACCCTCATCGCAAGTTTTTGGTGACGGGTGGGAATGGATTTATCGTAAGCCAGAACACTACCGAATGAAGAGATTGAAAGCTGAACCTTTCTTCGAGGGGTCGCACGTAGCGAAAGCCCTCTTCGACCTAGGTGCCTTCGTCCGTGTAGCAGATATCGTCCCGTCCTCCGCGTTCGAGGAGCCCATATGTCACGACACGCTCGTCGGAAACCTCTGCGACGAGCACTTTTGTGACCGCGCTGTCAAGGGCATCGACACCGTCCTCCATTTTGCCGCTACGATGGGAGGTATGGGGGCCATCCACGAAGGCAACGACCTCGCGATTTATCAAACCAATGCGTGCATCACGTCCAACGTCTTGGTGGCATCCATCCGCGCCAATGTGCGCGTCTTCTTCTACGCCTCCTCGGCCTGTGTCTACCCGGTACACAAACAAGAGAATCTCGACGCCGATGTGTCGCTCAAGGAAGGGGACGTCTGGGAAGGGGGGACACCCGAACCGCAAGGACACTATGGCCTTGAAAAGCTCGTCTCCGAACTCCTCGTCCAACGTAGCGCACACAACATCCACGTCCAAATGGCGCGTTTCCACAACGTGTTTGGTCCGCGCGGTGCATGGAACGATGGACGTGAGAAAGCCCCTGCGGCACTCTTGCGAAAAGCATTGGCGATACGTTTGGCGGGGAGAGGCCCGAAGGAGCTCGAGATCTGGGGCGATGGCAGACAGCGACGCAGTTTTCTGTTTATTAGCGACTGTGTGGACGCCATCTTGGCACTCCTGGCGTCCGGTTACGATAAACCTGTCAACATAGGTTCAGATCGCGCCGTCACGATCAACGACCTCGGGGAGATAGCTGTCAGGTGGAATGGGCTGCAACCAGGTTCGGATGTCGTGTTTCGACTCGATACCGATGCAAAAACGGTCGGAGTTCGCGCACGAAACTCGGACAACCACCTCGCAGAGGAGGTCCTCTCTGGTTGGACCCCAAAAGTGTCCCTGGAAGACGGGATGGCGCAGACGGGGAAGTGGATACAGGGTGAGATGGAGAAGATTGTGGACGGCATGGACGATGAGGGACGTATCTCGGCGCTGCAGACGATGTGCCGCAGCAAAATCGTCGACCTGGAAGACAAGGACATAAAGGTCGCCATTCTCCTCCCTATCACTTCCCGCGGCTCGAATCCTCCAAGTGAATGCTTGTCTCTCCTCAAGGTCTTTGCTGAATCGCTCGCTCGCACGACCTGGCGGGACACGCATCAGCTGGGTGGTCAACGGTTTGTGGTCAAAGTCTATCTCGCGATCGACCACGATGACCCCTTGCTATTGGGAGGCGACGACAAAACCGACATGAACATCGCCGAGGCTGTACTGGCGTCACAAAATATCTGCGATGTGGCTATCGAAATCTGCAATCACCCTGCTGGGCATGTTTGCGCCATCTGGCGACAGATCGCCAAGCAAGCCTGGAAGGATCGATGCGACTACTTTGTCCTCCTGGGAGACGATGTCGTCCTCAAGGACGAAGGTTGGATTAGGGATGCCCACGCGGAGTTCGCCCAGATAGCACATCGTACCGGCGCGCCCCACGGATTTGGATGTGTGGCGTTCACAGATACCAGTTTCCCCGGTATGCCTACGTTCCCCATCGTTCACCGCACTCATCTAGATATCTTCGATGGGGACGTCATTCCCGAAATCTTCACCAACCAAGATGGCGATCCCTTCCTGTACCAGCTCTACCGTCGTTGGGACTGCTCCAGGATGTTCACCGCGAGGATCTCGAATGGGATTGGGGGCAGCCAACCAGCACGATATAGTCAACAGCATGCCGAAGGCTGGACGTTTGACCCCTTGGACAAAGCGACAGCTACCACTGAAGAGTGGCTGCTGAGGCATTGTCCAGCCGTCTCACGTAAGCTCACCCTCGACATCGTGATACCTAGCTTCCGGGTCCAACTCCGGCTCTTGGAGCCCATGCTGGATCTGAAACCATCCCCGACGTGCACCACGATGTTCATTATCATCATTGACAATCCACATTCGCCTGCTCGCGTCGAGCTTGAGACTAAATTCGCTTCACGGCCGGACGTTCGCATCCGCACCAATGACAAGAACCTCGGTGCATCGGCTTCGCGTAATCGGGGCATGAAGGAATCTGCTGCAGAGTGGATCCTCTTCTTGGACGACGATGTCACCCCGCAACCAGATCTCCTCGTCGAGGCTGAGAAAGTCATCCGTGCAAACCCGAACGCGGTCGGTTTCGTCGGAAATGCACAGTTCCCTCCAGCCGACTCGATTTTCACCACCGCTGCGCATTTGGCGGGCGTCACGTACTTCTGGGACATCGCCACGAAGATGTCTGATAACACCGACATACCGTGGGGAGTGACAGCGAACCTCATCGCGCGTCGTATCGACGATGGCGTGGAGTTTGATCTCCGGTTTCCTAAGACGGGAGGAGGTGAAGATATTGACTTTTGTCGACGGAAAAGGGATTTGTGGTTTCCTGTGAAACGGCAAGGATTTCATCCCGCTCCGGCTGTCGTCGTCACCCATCCCTGGTGGAACGGAAGCAAGCGGTCGTACCATCGCTTTTACATGTGGTCCAAAGGCGACGGGGGTCTCATCAAATTGTACCCTGATCTGTCCTACATCGACCATGCACCGAACAGCGGCGAACTGTTACTGATCAGTTGTGTCCTGGTATGCATTGGGGTGCCATTGTTCCTTTTGACAGGCATTGCGTTTCCGTCCGTTCTTGCGCTCCATCTCGTGAGCACCACCGTCGTTGGTAACATGGTTCACGACACGTATCGTCACCTCTATCGGGACGCCCACCGGACGACCGCTATCAATTCGACGCTCGCCGGTCCAAAGTGGGTCGTGGCTGTTGTGGAGAGTTCCTTGATTAGGGTGGCCAGCGAATGGGGACGCGTGGTTGGCATTCTGGAGCGCGGGGAGATAGGATGCCTGGGACACAGATTCGATTGGTTTACTCACAGAATTGGTGACGGGCCGAGGAACGAAGAAAGAAAGAATTCCAGGCAGAGAATCGCGGTTATCATAGTCATGCTGTCATTCACGCTCCGTGCTGTTTACCAGTGACTTTTCTTGGTGTACGATATTGTGTATGTTCTTGGGTAGCTAACGTGTGCGACTGTTTCCCTTCGGAATCGAATTTGGAGAGTAACTGGACTGCGTGGTCATGATAAACTGTCAGCGGGGTCGAAGTTGTCCGAAAACCGGACGACGCTCATTGAATGATCTCACGTGACGACATGAACTGCGCGAGGACTGAGGACTCCTTTAAAAGGACTCAAATTGTACTCTTCAAGGCGACGATGATTTGTGCCCGTCACGTATTTCGATGCTTCAAATGGGTGGAACGCGTAGGGGACCGAATCACTGGCGCAGCAGGTCCTTACTTTGTAGGGCTCGCCGTCATTCTCATATCTCTAGGGACTCTCAGTTTCTGTGAGTACGCTCTCTCTTGGAACGCTTCGCGTGAGCTTAGTGTTTTTTATCCAGTCACCGTTGTGCAACCCAGCTTGTCGCTTCCCTGGTTGTCGACACCGCTTTGCTTGCTCATCGCAGCCAACCTTTTCGTGCACTATTACTACGTCTGTACGATTCCTCCGGGGTTTATTGACGACCCTCCACGGTATCCTGGAACTAGCTTTCTCTGGGCATCTCCATCCATTCAAAAACAACTGCCAACTCCCGGCATACGCTGGTCATCTCCAGAACTAGAAATCGTAAATGCAGGTGTTTCCCGATGTAAACGATGTGGGGTTATGCGGCCAGAGGTGAGCTACATTGTTTGTCTTTGAATGTACGCATATAGTGTGCTAATGTACATCGTACCGAGAGGGCACATCATTGCCGCATATGTAACAAATGTGTTCTAAAGTATGACCACCACTGTCCTGTCAGTACCTGATCTCTTTCTCGCTGCATCACGGTGATGACCTTTCCTCGTCTAGTGTGAGTATCCTCATTGCGCGGTCAAGCATTCAAGATTTTAATGCCCCTAGGGGTAAACCAATGCGTGGGTCTACACAATGAACGACATTTCGTTCTTTTCATGTGCGTCCTCATTCGATCGTTTATGTGACCATGCGGTGAACATGTTTGCAGGGCATATCTCGTTATTGGGAGTTTTTTTATCTCCTTCCTCGGATACACTCACACCATTGACGCACTTGGACTGAGATATGTGGTGCGGGCCTCCTCCCGGTTTCTTTCCTTCTGTCACTGATGCTCGTCGACGCTTAGCCATGGGTTCATACCATGCCCCAGCTCTATTTCATTATCTCCTACATACTTTCCGTCGTAATGTGTATTGCGGTCCTGATCATGCTGCTTTGGCACTTATGGGGAATCGCACGTGGCGAAACTTCCGTCGAAGCACAAGATCACGCGGCATATCGGAAGATTGCAGAAGAAAGGGGAGAGGTACGTGAACTCTTCTTCCAATGATGTATATGTACCTCAACGGTATTTAACCGCACTCGAGACGTTCATTAATTCTTATGACTTGGGGTACGTGAATCGCTAGCATCAGATTCTGGGTGCGTGACTAAGAGTCGGCAGAGCGCGCAAGAATCTGGCCCTTTTCTTCAATATAGGGCGAAATGGATAGTACGTCACGTCTTCCTTGATCAATCCTGGTTCGATAACCTGAATCACGACTTTGAAGCCCATTATACACGCTTTTCCTTCCGTTTAGAATTATGCCGTACACGGACGGGCGTTCGTGGGCAAGACGCCAAGGTCTTGAGCGACACCTCGGTGTCCGGGAAGGGGAAGAACTGACAGATGAGGACGATGAAGAGACATAGTACCACATCAGGCGAGTAAAAGTGTTCCTCTGCCAAGTTACTTTCAGCGCAGGATGAGGAATGCCGGGGCCATATGACTCTTTGGAAATACTCTATCAGAGGGGATTTCGGGAAGCAGTTTGAGTAAAACGTCCGGTCTTGTTGACGCGTTTGACGCGCGTTTGTTCTCTGACTTGAGCATGGGTCAATATCTGATAGCATATTACTGACCCGAACACATCAGGGATTGCCTTCATCGTGGAGGATTGGGACTACACACTGATCAACATACACAATTTGCCCGGCTATCACTACTCCCCTTTAATGCACGTTTCTAACTTGTCCAGCCAAGTACGCCAGCAAGACTCCAGCAGGGTGAAATTCGCACGACCATGAAACAGGAGAGGGAAATCCGACCAATGCGAAGGACCCCCTGGTCACTCTAATTCAGGAACCACGGGCGCTGCTATGCACGTGACTAGCTGTGAAACGGACGGGTATTCAGAAAAGAACGGCTTCCTTGTGAGAAGTGAGAGAAGCGACGAAGCGGACTCGAGTGACGTCAGGACAGATGGTCAACTTTCGAGCACCGATCCATACGTTTGACTCGGTGGGGGGTTGCATTGTGCCCCCCGCTTTTGACGCCACGGAAGGGGGCAGTGAGCGGTACGGCGCGCCTTTCCACAGCGGCTATGCTCGGAACGGATCTTGTGTTGCAAGAAATATGAGGATGACATGGGGTTGTTGACAGAATGAAGGTGGGAAGGAATCATTATGAATGGGGAAGGCGGGGTATAAAAGGACGAGAGATTATCGCCTGCACTGGACGGCTTCGTTGTCCTCGTTGCTCGCGTCTAGAGCCAGTCAGCCTGTGAGACTGTAGACACGGTCGACCAGTTCCGACATTTCCTGAGCTTGATCTGACGCATCGAGTCTGTACCTAACCACCAGTTTCATTCAGTGCGCACGTTTCACCCCAGTGCTCCTCCATCGTGCTCGGCGTCTTCAGCCATCTCAGTGGCGATTCTCTAATTTTCCACAATCACTGTTTGTGATAACGTGTGATTCGGCCGGAAATAAAAGGCTAACATAAATTCGCGTTACCCCTTGGTCCTGCTCCATTTCAATACCTTCCGTGGCTTGGCCCCAAACATTAGTTCCCGCTCCCCATCACCGTTCGCATCCATCCCTCTCCACTATGCCTCCTACTCTCAGCCACCCGCCTGGCGTCAACTTCATCGAGGACACCGAACATCGTGCCGTCCATGTTGATGCTGCCACGTACTATGGTGGTACAGAGTCCTTTTCCCGCTCACGAACCTATAGTCACGTACGCCCCTGCCTGTCCTCTCTCTACTCGGCTGACGTGTTCTCCGCATCCCTGCAGTCCCAAATCCACGGTTACAACCCAAAACGGGCGCCCACCTTTGAGGAGGACACGCACATGCGCGCCCGCAGAATGTCGCACGACGAGAAAAGCGTCACTGGTCCTCGCCGTTTCCTTATCGACGTCGAAGAGACAATCCGGGTCGTCCTCGAGCAGGAAGACACCGACGGCGATTTCCAGATCAGCGTCACAGATGCCGGCCCAAAGTTGATGGCGCTCGGAACCGCCACCAGCAATGGCTTCAAGACATTTGACATCCGAGTATGGTTTTCTGTTGTAATCATAACGTGTTTGATGTGTTGATGTGTATACTTCAGGGAACCTATATGTTGTCCAACCTGCTTCAAGAACTGGCGCTGGCGCGCGACCATAATCGAAAGCGCATCGTCCTTGACGAAGCTCGCTTGACGGAAAACCCAGTCGATCGTTTGTCACGCATGATAAAAAACTCGTTCTGGCATTCGCTCACTCGTCGCATTGACGGGGAGGGTCTCGAGATCATCACCGCAGACCCGAAAAACCGTACTGGTCGTGTGCAACCCCGGATCTATGTCCCGCACGGCGAACCGGCGATGGCAGAGTATTACCGAAAGGTGGCACGCGAGAAGCCTCACATGAACCTCGATGTCGTGGTTCTTCCCCCGAAACCTGATGACCCCTACTTTGTCAAGAGTCTCAACTCCAAGCCCGGCCTTCTCGCTTTAGCTATGAACGAAGTCGATGACGGCAAGGGTGGCCGTACACTCAAGGGAATCCCGTTCATTGTGCCCGGTGCTCGCTTCAACGAGGTTTGCCTTGTCGAGTCATACTTTTCTTTTTCTAATTTTCTTTGATATCTCAGCTCTACAACTGGGATTCCTACTTCATTTCACTCGGACTCCTTGTCGATGGCCAGGTCACAATGGCAAAGGGCATGGTGGATCACTTTATCTTCGAAATCAAGCATTACGGCAAGATTTTGAACGGATCTCGGAGCTACTACTTGTGCCGGACACAGCCTCCCTTCTTGACCGATATGGCGTTACAAATCTATAACCAGCTGGATCGTTCCGATATAAAGTCCAATCGCCAGTGGCTCAAACGCGCCATACAAGCAGCGATCAAAGAGTATCACACTATCTGGGTCGCTGAACCCCGGATAGACCCCAAGACGGGTCTCTCCCGTTACCGCCCTGACGGTATCGGGATTCCCCCTGAGACGGAAGCTACTCACTTTACCCATATCCTCGAGCCGTACGCTGCAAAGCACGGTATATCGGTCCTGGAGTTCAGTGAAAAATACAACGACGGCATCCTCAAGGAACCTGCGCTCGACGAATACTTCTTGCATGACCGCTCGGTTCGGGAGTCTGGACATGATACGACTTACCGGTTCGAGAAGCGTTGTGCTAACCTTGGCACTATCGATCTTCAAGCGCTCCTGTACAAGTATGAGGTCGACATCGGGACTGCGATTCGGGAG
>JBBPQU010000228.1:0-29605 GCA_038092655.1 Boletus sensibilis | reverse complement strand
ATGTGCAGACGTAAAGATGAGTAGCTGGAGACAATGCGGTTCCGTTGCGAACAATGGACGAACACGTTGGGCGTAATGAAAGAGGTGTGTTGGAGGGGGGGGCGTGTGTGCGTGTGGAAGGGGGGGAAATGTGGAGTGACTCGCACGACATTGGATCCGTGGATTCGGGCTGAATCAGCACTGAATCTGAGTTCACCACCAACACAGCCCGGCGTGCCGATCGCTGAGAGCGAGAGCCGTGTCAGTTGGACAGGCAACATTTCCTTTTTGAGTTAGATACAGATGGTGCCGTACGTTATCTGGACGAAAAAGACAAGGGCGAGCCGAGGAGAGGGCTGATTCCAGATATGTGAGCAGATGTGTCCTCGAAAGGCTATCGTGGGTCGTGACCAAGCAAGGAAGGGGAAATGGCGCCCAAGAAGAGACCTGATTGAGGCTGTTTCTTTACAGACCACCTTCGAGCGATGTGACCGCCAAGGGTCCACTTCTTCCTATTGCCTTTTTCGGTACTCCATCACTTTTGGGTCAGGTGCCTTTTCGCCCGCCATCACTGACGCCACAACACGCATCCTCCCCGTCGGAATTTTCATGCTTTCTGTCCACAGTCCGATAACGGAACTTCTCGCCCGGCCAGCTGCCTCTTTGGAAACACATAAAAGCGTCCTCCTCCTTCCTCACTATCATCATCGCATCCCATCTTCACTCAGTTATCACCGCCACTCCAAATGCATTCCGCTGCTGCTTCCTGTGCCTGCGTCTCTACCTCGTCATCCGAATCGATGACGACTGCTCACCACTGCTCCCGGCACGCGTCTTCCATCCCCGTCTCAATGCGTCACGGTCATGATGACTCGACCACCTTTGTGAACGCGAACGCACCCCAATGCTGCCACTGCGGCTGGCGCGGCGCTCATGCCCCCAGCTGCCCCTTCCGCTGAGCATTTCATTATCACCATCTCATACTATTTATTCCCCCATCGCTCGTGAGTCTCCCTCTGCCACCTATGCCACCTACTCCGAAGCCTAACGCGCATCCTCCTAGATGTCCCTTTGTCCATGTTGTCATCCAATTTATCGTCGATCGCATCTGTTTTCTCGCACTGTATCACCATACGCATACACCACGTGCATATGCGCACGCTAGTCGAGGGCTTTTGTTGTTACAACAGAGTCTCACCCATGGACCTCCCGCAGTTGTACGATCAGCACCATTCGTCACTCCTCTTATTGTTGTTTACGCGATGGAGTCGTTTTTTGTGTGGAGCACTGCGGGTATAGTATAATAGTGTTGTTGTTGCCATGCAGGTTTGTCGGAGCGGAAGGGGCGGGAGTACTATCTCATCATAGACTCACACACGTATGCGCCGAGAGGGCCTGCATTGTACTTATATCACTCGCCTTGCCAACTAGCACAATCCACATATTCGAACATCATATCAGCCTTTCGGACCGATGACTTCATCAGCTGCGGTGTTATTCGTTTCAACCTCCGCCACCCACATCCCGGCTTTGTTTATCTCGGACTCTGATCACTTTTTGGAGGAAAAACTATATAATACGAGCAACGTGCGTCATGGTCTGGAGTGAGAAACGAGAAATAATAAAAAAGAAAAAGAATTTGCCAGAATAGCGAACCGAGTGCTGATTGTCCGACGTCCGATCCCGATATGTAAGTCCACATGTAGGTGAGATGAAAGCCGACTGGGGTTTGGCATGGCATAATGTGGCAGGTCGGGACCGGTTTCAACTTATCCCCACCACGCACGGACAACACCTGGACACGTCCGCGAGGTGTCGTTGCTGGACGGAGTTGCAAGTCTGGCGAGACGAGGGCCTGGCTCTCCCCGGCCCGCTTCTTGTGTGCCTTTGAGCGGACTTTCCACGCGACTCTCGGGCGTTTCAGTGACGATAACTCACGTTCACTCAAGAGTTGATGTCCGAAAAATCCTTTTTCGTCCGTGTAACCCAAAGAGGGAGGATCATACACAGAAATACATCGACAACGGCGTCGTCGAGGGGTCCTTTGCCCTAGTGTGTACGGAGTTATTCCTGGAGTTATTCTGTTTCTTTTTATTTCTCTTTCGTGCTCCCATCGTCAATACCAAGTCTCCGTACTCCGACTGCCGATGTGCTGCGAACGAATTTCCTGTTTTGAACGCACCCGAACAAACTGGTTCAGAATGTTCACAGCAACACTGACCCATCGATCACCATGACCTCGAGCACCGATCTGTCTTCACAGGTACCTTCTCATTCGGATGAGCTCAAGGTCTCATTCCCCCAGGAACACGTTCTCCTCTTGATCCTGAATCGCCCTAGGCACCTCAATGCAGTCTCCCCTCAACTTAACAAAGACCTGACGTCCGTCTTGCGTTGGTTCGACGAGGAGCCAAGTCTCTGGTATGTCCCCCTTTAACATCGTCTCCCCAATCACCCACGTGTGTTACCAAGGGTTGTGATCGTCACCGGGCAAGGTCGCGCCTTTTGCGCGGGCGCCGACTTGAAAGCGTAAGTAAAGCAAACCATGCGCCACCATGCCATCTCTCTCATACCAAACGCTTCTTTACACACGTTTCCCAGATGGTACCAGGGTCAAATGGACGGACGAGTGACAGAACAGGAATCCATCGCTTCGTCTCTGCACGGATTCGCGGCCATCTCTCGCCGGCACACCTCGTGCAAACCGATCATTGCGGCAGTGAACGGATCAGCCTACGGTGGCGGCGTGGAACTCATTCTGAACTGTGACATCGTCATTGCAAGCGAGGACGCCGTGTTTGCGCTTCCCGAAGTGAAGCGTGGTGTCCTGGCCGCACAGGGGGGTACGTGTCGTTCTGTTAGACCTGTGTCTCGCGTCCATTTTTGGGAAATTTTCACAATGTAACGACGCTCAAAGCTGGTGGTGCGCTGCGAATTTGGTTTTCGCATTCGCTTTCCGTCCTTGATTTTTCGGAGTCTTGAGGTGTATGAATAGAAACGGATAAGCGCTGATGACAATGCATCTTCCTTCCGCAGTAATTCCCAGGTTAGCGAAGACGGCAGGTCATCAGGTATGATGCGTTTTCAAGGGTGATTCACCCGCTATGGATCTCCGGATACTGAGAAAACAAAACGCCGTCAATGATTTGACATGTAGCTTGCTTCTGAGATGCTACTCTTGGGAAACCCCGTCAGCGCTGTCCAAGCCAGAGACAGGTTTCGATTGTGCGTCCTCCCTTTCACACACTATCACCGCGTATGATTATATTCAAAAGACGCGATTCTTTCTTGATGATCACGGCTCACGTTCATCTCTGAATCTACAGCGTGAACGCCGTCGTTGAAACATCGGTCGTCCTATCTACCGCACTCGAGGTCGCACGCCAAATCACTTTGAATTCGCCGGATTCCGTGCAAAGCTCGAAAGAGGGTCTCGTTCTCGCGCAGAAGCACCACTTTGAACAGGCGGTCCAGACCCACTCGCTAAGCGCCGTGAGTAAGCGATTGTACAACGGGGAAAACATCAAGGCGAGTGGTCATCCCTGACTTCCTTGTTTGATCTTCCTCTCGTCCTCCTTCATGCCGTGTCCGAATGCGGTGCAACGCAGCATTCCACCACAAGGCACAGGACAATTTGAGTGATGTCAAACTGGGTTTTCTCTTCCCCTTGATAATTCGAATGTCTGACTCATCGCCCTTTCTTCCAGGAGGGTCTTACTGCGTTCGCGGAGGTATGAATTATCCACCCATGGTCTTTGTGCTTCGCGTGAGACTTAATTGACCCCCCTCTCTCTTTTTTCCGGTCCTGCCCGATTCCGGATGGCCTTTTCTGCATCTGTGGACAGAAACGTCCCCCGACATGGACAAACCCATCTAAACTCTGATCGACCCTTGGTCCCACTGTATCCGAGTTTAGACTCTCCCTTTCCCTCCGCGATATCGCCACCGGTGAAGACGATCCGATGTTTGAGGTCCTGAGATAAGGATAAACCTGCTATCGAACGCGACCTTGTTTTAGATTCAATCAGGGCTGCGGTATCGCTTTCGGTTTGGGCTTCGGCTCCGGGCTTCGGGCGTCTTCATCGTCAATCGAGGTCGGGGGACCCTTTGAGTGGGATGAGTTGTACAATGGACTCGGCGTACCGTTTCTTTGTTCTTTTTTGGTCACATTTCTCTTAGTTTTCGTTCATGTCACCGGTGGTTGGTATTTGCCGCAAGGCGATGCATGATAGTGTGATGAGGCGTGTCAATTTGTTTTTCAGTGCGTACCGAGTTGAAGAATGATGCAATGGCACGATGCCCATGATGGAGATGTGTGATTCTGTGATGTGGCTATAGCTGTAACGTCAAGGATCGAGACCGTCATGGTCCATTGCTCGGCTGCCACTCGCTTCGTGCAATTCGTCTGTTGAGAACCTGAATCGGGGTTCATATACGCGGTACTTTTGATCGCGTCATCGCACCAAGGCTATTCGGTAGTCCTTGGCCCGGGTAGATGTGGTACGATTACTTGTGACTGTCTCCTCGGTATCCGAGTGCAAAAAACGCGACGCAATTTGCAAGGACTGACCGGCACGTCTCGCCGAACTGCTTTTACTTTTTTTTTTACGCCTGACAGTCATTTCATTTTCGTCTTATCTCCAGCAGCTCGGCGTCACTGCGGCAGCATGATGCATATTTTAACTGGGCGTACCGGTCATGTGACTCGATGGATTTCTGATGCAGATGCCTCGCGTCGCGTTTACATGTACAAAAAGTGTCCATTGGCGGCGAAATGGGCGTTAGCGTCCTTGACGACATAAATTAATCGAATTCGAGGAAAAAGCTCTTGACCAAAAACGGCCCGTACTCGTCGGTCGAACGTGGGTTCCATGTGGATGCGATATCGTCTTCCAATGTAGACTCCGAGCAGTTCTAGGCGCGTGATGCTTGCATGAGTACTTTTTCTTACATATTGATGATGCCGTCGGTACGTACGATGCGGAACGAACGCTTTGTGGTTCCAGTTCCAACTTGCGTCGATCGTCTCCGTCCACGATAGGTTACCTTTTTTTTTCCAGATCTGGATCATGGAGATCATGCCCGTTTGCTTTTGCCGTATCGTGACGTCGCCAAAGCAGACGACGACCCCTTGCGACTCGAGTGTATGTAACGGTTGTGCTGAGCGCCGATCTTGACAGCAAACCGAGGTTACAGTCGTTTCATACGCATCGATAAACGAGACGCATACTTGCTTGCAGTAATTCGTCTACGCGTTAAATTGCTTCCACGGTGACGTGTGGACGATGCTGACCGTATCGTGCTTACGGCTCGTACTAATGTCCGTATAGTAATTCGGATGTGACGTCGAAAGCACGTTTCGGATCTTGTCGTGCGCAGTACAACCACCGACGACAATAGCAACTGGAAAGAGAAGAGATGTAGAAAAAAACGGTCACGTAAGAAAAAAAAAAGCCTCGAGGTGGGTTGCTTGGCGCGGTTTGTTCTTGTGGAACGGGAACGAGAATTAGCCGAGGGGGGGGGTCGATACGCAACCCCCCCCCCCTCGCATCGTCACCGGTCAAGGTCCGATTCTCTTTCATATCACAAGACTGAGTGCCGAGTGGAAGAAGCCGAACAAGAGACATGGGACATGGATGAGCCGCGTGGACGGAAATGGGAGGAGAGCAGGAGGGCGTAAGATGGGCTAACGACGCATTTCAAAAAGGTACAACGACGATCCTCGTTGTTGCAACGTGCACCCTGGCGACAGACGTACCCTGGAAGCACCACGCGCAAGTGGAGAAAAGACTGGCTGGACGAGGTGACCATGATCAGAAATGACGGACTGCAGAGAATGTCTGGACGTGAGGACACTGCGTCATCTTGGTGGGTAGGAAGGAGGTGTCCGCATTGAGGAAGCAGGGTCGTGCTGATCCCGTAGCCATCGCGATTAAACATTTACGACCGATCGCGTGAAGACGTCTTCGTGCACGGATATGGTAAGAGACTTGCGTCGTGCCGTCTTTCGAGTAGACGCGTAGCCTGGAAGGGGATGCATGCAAATATAGGCAAGGGCGTTGAGGGTCAGAAGCGACACGTTGATGGCGAACGGCTAGATATCCCGGCGTTCCCGGTGCAAACATGCAATTCAGTTGTGTCGCTTCGTTCAACTAAGGCAATTGAAATGCAATGGAAAAGCTCGCGCGTGTGAAAGCGAACTGCGACACGCCTGTGGCTGCAAGTTGCTGAAGGGATCAAGGCAAGGTAAAGGACGAGCGTGGCCGAGAAGGTCGTCGAGGTGATAAGCGTGGCCAAGCGTTCCACTTCCAGGGTCTCGATCCAGAACCCCATAATCATGGAAAAACACGATGACCATCGCATGGCAAATGGAGATTCCCGCTGACGATCAGAGTCAGGGAGAAACCCAATTGACATTTGGCTGCGGAACAGGGGCTTGCTGGGCATGAATGTCTACGCGTCGCAATGTTCGCCATCAGAAATGATACCCGCGAGAAACGGTGTGTGGCTTCGTTCTCAACCCGGCCATCGTCCTGCCTGTTAGAATGAGAAAATGAAAACGCAGTCGTACGACTACGTGTAACCCACGTAAATTTGATTTCCTGCAAACCGCAGATGAAACGTGATCTGTTCGATAAGCTTGGATGAGAACCATCCTGATTACTCACAATAGGCAGCGCGACTGTGATTGTACGAAACGGTGGTTAGCTTCATGGAGAAGAGATGAAAGGTATGTAACTTCAAACTCTCGAGCATGGTTTGCTTGTTGCTTCCATTGATGGAACAAATACATGCACTGCAGGTTGCTTAGTAAGCCAAGACCGCTCAGACTTTGTTCGCCATCATGTCCACTCAAGAAGAACAACTCATAGAACTCATGCTCGAGCTCAAGGTGCGTGTGTCTCCAATGACCTCCGTCGCACGTTTGACCGTGTCGGCGCAACAGAAAACAACGCCGCAGCAAGCACGGTCCATCCTCACCTCAACACCACAAATAGCATACGCGCTAGTAGCACTCATGGTCAAGATGAACGCCATAGACGTGCAGGTCCTCCAGGTACATACACTCATATCTCCAATTCCTGGACGTCGTATGTCCTCCTGCGACGTCTTGTATCATTCATCACTTGAGCTTGACCCACTATGGACGCGTCGCACATTCCTGATGGATTTGCTCGCAGAAAACGCTCACTACCTACTCTGCAAACATGCCACCACCTTCAGCTCCGCCGCCGCCTCCTACGCAACCATCCACTCAGGTCACACCAGCTTCCGCCGTACCTCCACACTTCTCGCAGTATCGTACGCCTACACCACAGACGCATACACCCCCTCACTATAACGGACACGGGCACACGCCTCAACCACCAAATCAAGTGCCATACATGGCACAAGGACAGGGTCAATATGTTGGTTCTAGCGGATTTGGAACACCGCCTCCTGCGGCGCCACAGATAAATAATGTCGCCTTGCCTGACGCACTCGCGTCAATACCGGAAGAACAAAAGGTAATGTTGACATGCATTGATAATATATTTTCCTGTGATCTGCGTAATCGCAAATTCAGCTTACTAGATCCTGGGCTGTCCCGTCGTGATCCTGCTAAATAATCTTTATCGAGTTACATTGTGCTCATAAATCCCACCCAGGCCATGATTATGCGTGTCATCGCCATGACTCCAGAACAGATCAATATGCTACCCCCGCCTGAACGGGCCGGTATAATCCAACTTGTGAGTTGACGTTCGTTTTCTTAGGATCCCCTACTCAATAAGACTCTTCTACTTCCACGACTTCTATCGTTGTCATTTCCGCTTGACACTGATGCCCGTCACTCTCCGTCCTTCCACCGCCGAACGACCACCGCCCGAAATCTTGGTCCTATCTTTCCCCGCGTTTCTTCCTCCCTGTATCTCCCGCTTTCTTCCGCGACCTTTCTTCCCGCTTTCCGTAGCGTACAACACTAGGGTTGCCTTCGTAGATGTGATTGGAATTGGGTTGTATTTCATTATTCCCCACCCAGGGTTGCCCGAAGCGCGGATTTCGGGCGGGGATGATTGCACAGATGTGATGTCCACGTGGTCCACGGTTCTTCGTCGCTTGTCGGACACTCTTGCTTGGCCAGTGGGTCAGAGGACTCTATTTGATCAGGATCCCCCCGGTAGTACCCATGCAGGAACCTAGCGGCGATCGAGTGGCCAAATCCCGGGGGAAATGTCCTAACTCTGTACGTACTTTTTGAAACATTTCACTCCTGAACTTCCAACACTGGTCGTCGGTCCGTGATCTTGGAGAGCCGTTTTGTCAAGCAAGCTCTCCGAGGAAACTTTGTGCGCCGGAATCACACATCATTCTCACCCGCTCCCGAGGACCACCGCGGATATACGTATGTTGCTATGCTGAGGTCCCGATGTCGCAACCGTGTCGAGTCTTCCCCGCACGTCTCAGCAGCGTCTGGGGTAAACGCAAACAGCCTTGATCTATCTCACGTAAAGGTGTTTGGCATGTCAACGGAAAGTTCCAGCGCGAAGAAGATCGGCATTGAATTATTAGGTACCGTCAGTGACTTGGGAGAAGTGTTCGTATAGGCCCCAGTGGAGTTTAGACTCTCGCGGAAGACGTACAGTACGGGTGCAACCGAGATGGGGTGGTCGAGCTCCCCGTCCGCTTCCGTCATCAAGAAGGGTGTCAAATGTCTGGTTAGTCCCCGTGCATCACGCATCAGAGTCGATATCACCCGTTGCCCCACACACAAAGACAGGTCGTTATCGTTGAGATATCAGCATCCACTCATGTCAAAGGGGGGTGAGTCCGATTATCGCAGTACATCCCTCTTTTTCGTGGACTCGGCAAGTGGCAACGTTATCTGACATGGATGTGCTGTGCTGCTGTGGACACTTTGGGAATCTCCGGGTGTAGATTATGAACTTGTGGGGATTTGCTCACTTATCAAGACACTCAGGGACGTGGAGGACGTCGGACGAGATCCTCGGTCCCCGTATTTCCCCCCCTTGCACCCGCTGTGAACAAATGTCCACATCTCGAAACTGTGACGACAGGCGGCGGTGAACGGTCAATTGATTAACCTGGATCAACTCATTTATAATATAGTTGAACTTACCTCAAAGTCTTTTATCATATTTACCCCCTCATTCTCGAGTTCCGTCACCTATCAATTCTTCCAATTCAAGCTACTACATTCACATGTGTCAGGGTCACCTGTCGGATGTCGCAGGTAAATCGTCGGGTCAGGGCAGTTGACAGTGAGGATGCCAATTACGTCCGTAGTGCCTCGAGCGGAGAGGAAAACGTTGAACCGCTGGGGACGCTCCACAGTCGTCACTGAGTTGGCGTTCCTGGCAAGGGACTTCCCGGTGTCACGAAGCCGGCATCCGGGGATTCCAACTTTTGATCTGTCTCATATTCATGCCTAGTATCGATTTATCTTTGCCAATTCACTCTGTCAGATTTATCCTTTTGAAACGTGCGCGTGCATCAATGACTTGAAATCGCCCCCTTTACAGTCTCACCGGGGGTGCGCTACGTGTATCTGAGGTATACGACGGAAAGCTCGTTCGGACTATTCATGAAGGAGTAATGAACTAACTACGTTTTGCAACCAACGCAGCGACCTCGTTCTTTGGCTTTGCTTGCAAAGCGTCGTTGCCGCCCACAGATTCACCACCTGGAATGAAAACCGATCAGTGGGGACGATTGTAGGACAAAAAAGGACACCGACTGATGAAGGTCCGAGGGACAGAACGCGCGCCGGTCTTCACCATCAGATAGTCCTGAATGTCACTCCCGTCGGTTCGCAAGTCCAGTCTACTCGAGAGGATGAGTAACTCCATGTTCATTTTCATCCTTGACTAAAAAAAGTCGATGGGGGGAATGATACGCACTCGACGACTTCGACGGTTTCGTCGGGGTAGTTGCTCGCAAAGTATTTCTTGGTTTCCCTGCAGAAAGGGCAGTGTGTCTTGGAGAAGACGACGATCTTGTTGTCGGCGATCTTGCCCTGATTCAAGGTACCGATAACGTTAGCCTTCGTGCATGCAAGCACGTCCGAAACACGCTGCCCGGACGTGCTTCGGAATGGAGCTTGACACTCACGTCGACAAATTTTTCGACAGACGTCATTCTGAGTTGTCGCTGGGCAAGCGAAGATGAGGATGCAGTGGCAGAAGAAGACAAGAAGTAGGCGTGGGGAGGGGCCTTGATGGCAGAAGACAGAGAACGATATATATGGGACAAGAACATGCCCAGACTAGGGTGGTTAAATAATCCAACTTGTGACCTTTGGAATGTTTTTGCTGTTCGAGTCATATGACTTGGCACACTAATCAACACCTCTTTCAAAGCGTTCACACACCATCCATGTGATGAGTCTTCGTAAGATTTCGGAATATGTCGCCGAAGGTTGCGCTGCCAACGCCGAGCCATAAAGCTCCACTATCCACTGGCACGTGATGTATGTGATTCAGATGAATTCTTGCAGATCACTGATCAGGCTACCCTACTCTGTCACAGAAATTCCGAACCTTCACGGTGAAACCAGTTGACGCTGGCCATACTGAAATCCACCGCTTCAAGTCACACCCTGGCTCAGGCCTGGCAGGCAAATGCTTCTACAAGCATAGATCTAAACACGCCAACCATAGCTCCCATAGCCGGGGCGGTCAACAGTCGCACCAGTCGATCCTGTCACTGCTTGCTTGCCGTCATTTCACCCAAAGCGTATCCTTTGCTTGGGGATGCTCAATCCCAGCTAATATTGGCTCTCCTGTATTGGATGCAACAGTCGAGAATCAGGCAGTACCACATGTTTGAACTCGAGACGCTTGGATATCTCCAGCGTTCGTCCTTGACGGTGAATGCCCCCTGAAGTCCCCCACCTGAAGTAAGACCGACATCTGCTCTCTTGGTCACGGAGGGAAGTCTCGAGCCTGTCGAATACATGGTACCGAAGATCTTCCGCCTCCCCCACGAAGCCAGCGTACTCAATGATTCGAAACGATGATCACGGCAAAAAGCTTGTGAGTTGGCGAGCAAAATTGTAAGGTGACAAGGAGGCAAACCCATTTTCAAACACTTCCTCTTCAGGGGCAACAAACGTGTATTCTCTGAGCAGCCGATGGTCTCCAAATCGTTGGCAATGAGGATCTCATGCGCAGGACTAACAGTGTATCCTCCGGATTCCCTGCTGTATGAGCCACCTGAGACACGCGGTTTCTTACGAAAAGTGATGAATATCGAAGTCCTTTTCATACGAGACCGTAGGTCATTGGCTAAGCTATGATATCTTCCGGGTACTTGGCGAAGATCGTCGAGGTAGCTAAGTGAATTGTCAACACCCCATTGCATGCAAGCGAGACAACTGTCGTTGGTCGTGGCGCCTTCGCTCCTTCTGCATGCTCCAAGTAAGTTTCGATTTCATCCAGATACCCTCGAGGATTCAGCTTTGGCGATATCCCGACATTCTGTCTGGCATAGCCCCTCCCCCTACACATCTTCAAGAATTTCTTCACTCTCTTTCCATAATTCGCGTAGTTGAGTGTCACATTGTGATGCTGCTTCGTGGAGTCGGTGCGTCCTTAGAAACACTTGTTGGGCGAAACAGCTGGCTGAGGCACAGTGTGTGGATTTGTCCCATCCGTGACGAGCAACAACAGTGCATGTTGCACAGGGACGATCTCCATGTCAAATGTCTCGGTCAGGTTGTGGGCCAAGAAACCTTGGAAGCGATGTTGAGAACCTAATCAAACAAACTGTAACCGTCGCTCAGCTCACCCCTTTGTTTGCCAGCAAAGCGAATCACTTCCTTGCCGTGTCTTGACTTGGCGGCGACGTGATTTGTATAACATTGATGATGGCCTCGGCTGACGGTCTATCTTTCACCTTCAATTTCACCTGGGTTTTGGCCAAAACAGACCCATGAATTGTCTGGAAACCGAATACCCTCACTTTGAGGACGTAAATACCTGTCATAGTTGGTTGGCTAAACGGCTCCTTGTCTGTGCTGCGGGAACATATCTCTTCCGGCGTCCCGAATTGTGTTAGTCTGCTCCCTTTTCACAAGGGAGGAACGCAGCGTCGGCATAGTCACTGGGGATGCACTTATCATAGCAATCATCGAGGTTGTTGGCGAGCGAACTGTACGCAGTTTGCCTCACAATGGGATTGTTGCTGCAGCCTTTCTAGATTATAACGTCAATGGATGGATAGGGTGAAAATCTAAGGTCGTACGGGTATTCGTACCTTGACAACACACGAATTAGAAGGTCGCTTATCCTCGTGGGGGCATCGCTAACCAACCAAACGACCGGACAGACGAAGCTTCGATGCATCGCCCCAGGCAAGGTCCGGTAACCCAACAGCCCGATTAAAGGGTCTGGGCAACAAGGCTCACCGATAATACAACAACGCGTTTCACTCCTGATATGGGCAGTTGATAGACGGCAACCAGAGGCATCATCGATCACTCTGAGCTTCCTCGCTGCCCTTGACGCTGACTCCAATCACACTCTATCCAATGTCAGACACCACTAGATGCAAAGGGGGTTCCACTAACGTATGCAGGCTCGCACGAGAAGTGACGAGGTGGACTCCTTTTCGTCGCTGCATCTAGGCTACGTGTCATGTAGAAGAGATGCTCGCGGAGTAGCTGGCGCTGCCACAGGGTGTAAAAGAAGGGTGACGAATTGTTTCAGAACCGTTCGACTACGTAGGCTTCTTCCCATTGAAGGAACCCAGCTCTCTTTGGTTGGGTTTGCATATCTTTCTCGGTACTGATTTTCTTGATGTGCAACTTGCTTTTACCAGCAATGTAAGTCGTTCTTGTCAGAGTTACTTCTACTCCGTTAAGTCAGTACTTGATCGCGTTTTCTGTGGTGGGTCCACCCACGGATCATCTTCACTGATTGAACCGAAACCATGTCGGAATCACTTTTACCCTTCAAGTCCATTGGGAACTTCTCGAACTTCTCAGAAGTGCCACAGTATTTCATTGTGTTTGAGAGAAGTTGCCTGTTGAGCTGGATGGTAAACTTTTCAACCCTCGCCAAGAACGCGACCACAGTGCAGAGAACCTTGATGGTTTTGGCATAGGTGGCTGCTCTTCCCTCACTTCCATCTCAATGACCGTCCATTCGGCGTCTTCACATGATCCGACTTGATCCATGAGCTATTAAAACATGAACACTGAAACAGGTTTCAATCATATGGACCGCACCGATCGCCGTCGTAAAACATCCTCTTTGTATGACCTGTAAAATAGTTTAGGTGCCGTGATTTAAATAGATGATAGCAAAGCACGAATCAATTACGAAGGTACCAGTTTTCTAATCGTTCGGATTTCCGTTCGCTGACAGGAGCTACAGAATAATCAGGGTAGCAGCGCATACACCGAGGTTGGTGTGACCATCCCAATCCCTCTCCGTGAGCTTGGCACCATTAGTCCTCACTGTCCACTTGAACACCTTGCGTCACCACTCCAGTCACTGAGGGGAGACCACTTGCCTGTAAGTGAAGTCATTTCGTCCCGTGTGTTCGTATCTCGCTAGTCGGATTACGAATAAGTGCTTCATTTTGGAATTCAATCGCGACGTTTGTAGCATCTGTATCATCTGCATGTTGAACGAGCTCTCGGAAGCCTGTGGGCTGATGTTGAGCCGAGCATCCAGAGAAAGTATGTAGCTCCGCTTCACATAGTACCAGTGAACTCCTCTGAGCGCCTTGCAAGCATCTCCTGCGCCAAAGTCCGTTGATTCGCCCTCACTTGAACTGGCTGCACGCCACACTTCCCATTCATTATGCTTGAACTAGATGTGACGGACTAAGAGGATGTTCAATCACCCAAGTTGGTGGGAGAACCACCTTGGACGATCTTGCTAGCAAGCGAACGTAGTTAGAGTGCAAATTGGAAGCATATGATCAACAAAAAGGATTGAAATGTTGGCTTACTATAGGTTGCTGTGCGGCTAAGCGGGAACGGGCGCTTCGACCGTGTTGGATACTTCAGGGGAACTTCCTCACCAGACTACCATTCGCGTACACACCAGTGGTGTGCAATGATACACTGGCAAGACGCAATGTTCGTTGGTAAAAAAATCAATGATTGCACCGATGGCTCGGCTGTGGTCAAGGTGTTTCGCAGATTGATGAAGTTACGTAACCTCTTTACATGGTCGCCTCTGCTTCAAGCCTTTCACACTTTCCTGCACACTCCAACCAATTTCAGTCATCGTTGACGACGCGCAGGCAAGTAAAATCGAATATTATCTGCATACGCGTTTGTTTCTCCCTTTCCAGTTCCAAACTGCAAGGGCTAGTATGGATCGCAGGTAAAATCGCGTAAATTGCTCACTCCTAGTACACATACATAGGGGATACCCGGGGTCACCACGGCGCGTGGTGACATTCAACTACCTCCAACTCACAGCCTTGGGCGTATATCCTTACGCGCGTCCATAGGAGTCAAGCGACGGACGACCGAATGTTGGCTGTCAGAGTATTTCAGAAAACAAACGCTACATGCTCCGAGAATCGAGCTCACAATTGGCGCAGGCTTGTTGTCCAGAATGGCTTCAATCTTGTCAAGAACCTCCGGCGTAAGCTTGGGAATGACGTCTAGCGCCTTCAAGTTATCGACGACTTGCTCAGGTTTCGAGGCGCCGAGAATGACTGTGCTCGTGTTGGGGTTCTTAGCCACCCATGCCAACGCCAGGTGAGTCACGGAGCAGCCTAGTTCTGCGCATATATTAGCTCGATTCCCAAGAAACGTAACAGCTATCAGATACAAACCTGTCTCTGCAAATTCTGTGAGCCGCTGAACCTTGCTGATCTTGGCGAGACCCTCCTCTTCACTAAGATTCTTGAGCGTGTCCTTGAAGAAGTCAGAGTGCGTAGCAAAACGAGAGTTTTCTGGAATGCCGTTGTTGTACTAACAGAAGCGTGCGATGAGACACTGGACTCGGACAATAATAGAATGTGAAATACCTTCCCGGTGAGAAGACCGCTGGCCAGTGCCGACCACACGGTTGTGCCGATGGCATACTTTTTGTACACAGGTGCGTATTCCCTCTCTGGACGCTCACGGTGGAACATGCTGGGTTGACGCTGAGTGATTCAACCCCCATGTATAGGTGGCAAAACGTACTGGTGCTGGCATTGCTCAGCAATCGGGGGAATGAGGTTGAGCTTGTCAGCAACGTCTGCATGAAATTATCAGGACATGACCTTCACAGCATGAAATTCACTCACGGTATGCTTCCTCGATGTCGCGAGCAGACCACTCCGACGTTGCCCAGTAGAAAGCCTGAGGTAGAGATGAAGAATTTTCTCGACTAAACATGCAGTGTACTTACCCAGCCTTTCTCGATCACGTAGTTGAATGCGCGAACGATCTCATCCATTGGAGCTACGCTGTATCAGTACCGGCGCCAACTAGAACAACAGCCCACTGACTAGAGTAATCGGGACGGTGGGCAAAGAGGACATCAACGTAGTCGAGGCCCAAGCGCTCGAGGGAAGCTTGAGTACCTTCGATGATGCTGAGATAAAGTGAGCGATAGCTTCTATGGTGGAGTTGAACCTGAAGTGAACATACTGTTTTCTAGACAGACCAGTGTCGTTGGGACCAGATCGAGTACCAAAGAACAACTTGGTCGTGATGACCATGTCAGTTCGGCGGTAGCCGAGCTCCTTGATGACACGACCCCTGGGGGAACTGGTGAGCAAACTTGCAACGTAAAATATCAGGGATACAGACATCTCAACCTCTGAGCGACCCTTGGCATAGCCCTCAGCAGTATCGAACATGTTGATACCATTTTCATAGGCGACTTTGATGATTTCCTTGGACACATAATGTTAGGCTACCTGTCCACGCTCACGATTTGATTGCTCATCACCTTGACTGGGTCACCAACAACGGTCCCCCCCAAGGTCAACCCTGTCACGTGTTGGATGATTCAGAGGTAACATCAGCCTCCAGCAACGTTGTCTACTCACAACCACCAAGCGAGAACACAGGAACTCGCAAGCCGCTAGGGCCGAGGCGGCGGAATGGCATATTCTTGGGGTCGAACTCGTACGTGACAACGGACATGGTAATCGCTCAGTATACGTTCAGTGGGAAGTGGGGCTGATCGAGGTTGATCGCAGCGCTGAAATGTCGGATTTCAATATATAGGCTGCTAATGGAGCCTGCGTTGCTAAGCAAGAACCTATCGGTCCGATTAACGAGTCCATACCGACAGGGAGTGGTCACTTGTCAGTGAAGAGATACCACGGTCGTTGTGAATTGATTGAGCTAACGAGTATTAATAAGACGTGCGATACTAATGGTGCCGAACCCTTTGACGCCACATCAGCAAAGATCAGCTGCTAGAGCCACATGTGAGTATCATGTGGCGATGTCGTTGTCAATGCGGACACTCGCTTAAACAAGGCGTTATCTAAGACGCTGGCCTGCGGCGAATGCGTATCACTGGATGTTTCCAACGTTTGTGGGAGGCAACGTGCGAGTTCTTAGAAGCCACACCTCACCACACTCGCACTTCCCGTGAATGGTCCATCCGCGGGTGAAGGTTTTCATAATATCATTGCATCCACGGAGCTCCACACCCCGCATTTTTTATCGTCACAAGGTTCGAAATGGCTTATAATCAATATTCTTGGTAAGCGCTACTTTGATAACGCGTTCATTCACCATCGGTGCTTAGTGCATTGTCACCTATAGACCGAGATCTAGCCTCGTGGTGGCTCACAGGCGACCCAACGGGTCGAGAGGTGGACGGCCGAAGGTGGGCTGAACATCGATTAGTATAGTTCACCCACCAAGATACCGAATACTACATACCGGCGGTGCTGGCTTGTTCTCTAGAATGGCCTCGATCTTGTCCAGGATCTTCGGCGTCAACTTGGGAATTACCTCGAGGGCCTTCAAGTTGTCTAGAACCTGTTCGGGTCTAGATGCGCCAAGGATGACAGTGCTGGTGTTGGGATTCTTCGCAACCCAAGCCAAAGCCAGGTGAGTGACTGAACAGCCGAGCTCTATTCGTGCTCAGGGTAGGTCGAGAGGAAATCGAGTTTTCAACCAACTCACCCTGTTCAGCGAGTGTTGAGAGTTCTTCAACTTTCCTGATCTTCGTAAGACCCTCCTCTTTTTGGAGACTGTCGACTGTCCCCTTGAAAAAGTTCGAGTGCGTCGCGAACCGGGTACCCTCTGGGACACCATCGTTGTACTGTGAGACATGAATGAGTATATTCCTATTACTTCTGCGTCATTTCGACCTTACCTTCCCAGTCAGCAGACCACTTGCAAGAGCCGAGAAAACAGTGGTGCCGAGTTCGTACTTCTTGTACAGAGGGCTAATTCAAATTATGAGTTGACATTCCCATACCCGATAACACCACTGTACCGGTACTCCTTCTCTGGGCGCTCACGGTGAAACATGCTGTTCAAGATGTCGGCAAAAACGTTGAGCAATGTGCGAAGCGACCTACTTGTGCTGACATTGTTCGGCAATCGGTGCGTGTAGACCAAATCTAGTTGCAATGTCTGTGTATCGGGTGAACTCACAACTCGACATCCATCCCATCACACTTACGATGAGCCTCCTCGATCTCATACGCGGACCATTCAGACGTTGCCCAGTAGTGAGCCTAGCAAGTGCGGTTGAATCAGCATTCTTGGAGGGAATCCAGAAAACGTACCCAGCCCTTCTCAATTACCCAACTGAATGCCCGAACTGTTTCTTCCATAGGTACTGGTTGACGAACACTATCATCATAGATCGCTTTAGATGATGGCGAATACCTTACCAGATACATCTGGGCGGTGAGCGAAGATAACGTCAACGTAGTCAAGACCAAGGCGTTCCAAAGACTCCTTGGTTCCCTCAACAATGCTGCGAGAACGTGAGTTGTGGGGGAGGCCCATCCATTATGAACATACTGTTTCCTTGAGAGACCACCGTCGTTCGGACCACCGTGGACACCCCAAAACAACTTCGTAGTGATGATCAGGTCGGTACGACGAAGACCGAGTTCCTTAATAACACGTCCCCTAATCATTGTTCAAACATCTCACGCGACGAAAACGCACGAGAGTTCCGGCTCACATTTCCTCTTCAGATTTGCCCTTGGCGTACGCCTCAGCCGTATCAAACATGTTGATACCATTCTCAAAGGCAACTTTGATGATGTCCTGGTAAGACCCTCAACCCTCGCTGCTAGCAGAAAACGACAGCAACTGCCCGAGGACGGACCTTGACTGGGTCACCGGTAACGGTTCCTCCAAGAGTGAGCCCTGTGTTAGAACGTGAGGGTGAGTGACTTGTCTATCACCCACGTCATCAGACGTACATCCACCCAGAGAGAACACCGGGACTCGGAGACCACTTGGGCCAAGCCTTCGGAAAGGCATGTTTTTAGGATCAAATTCGAGCTTGACGACGGACATGGTTGATGCAACGAATGTAGTCTGATCGGGTAGCTGGTCGAAAGCGTGTTCGGAATACCACCCGTGCTGTTGGTAGGTCTCCTATTTAAGGCGGTGGTATGGGGTGTGAAGTGATGAACGGCTACGTTGGCCTATCATCTTCTTGATCTGGCGTTGGCAACCCTCTGAGTAGACTTTCCCGAGGTTACTGCTGACGGGAAAACACGCCAAAGCACGTGAGCGGTGTGTGTGTGAATGTGGTATGTGCATTGTGCGAGCCACGGCCAGCGAGACTGAAACGCAGACACGACGGAGGACCAAAAATATTCGAGGGTGCCAGGCTGTCAGTGCCCACGAGTCGAGTCAGCACGAAGTAGCGTTGTACTGAAAAGTTTGGTCAACAGAAACGAAAGATTCTTTGCGCCGTCGCGATTCTGTTTGGATGTGGAATGCAGACATCCAAATGACTGGACACCCGAAGGATCAGAGGCACGATTAGTAAGCATCAAGACACTGATCTGCCCCTGACTGGCTCAGACTGAGGGAGACCTCAGCCTCAACCTACATGGAGAAACACAGGAAACCAATGGACCAATTCCAGAGGGCAGCAGTTGTGTTAGTGAATTCTGGAAGATACATTGATAATATGAGCACATGACTTCTTCCACCCCAAAAGAAAAACGTATATGCAAGCAGCGGTGGAAGAACCTGGAAGTAGAGTGAAGCGCGAATTAAGGTAGGAAAAACACAAGGGACGTGTGTATTGGTCGGAGGGGACTATTAAACTATATTGCAGCAGTCAAGCAGGCATCAAAGCATAAAACATGGAAACAGCGTCACGATAACAGTAGAAAAAGTCCCCTCAAACAGGTATACCCGTAACTCGCACACGAGAAGAAAAAGAAGTCGACATCATGCAATGGGGTAGTACTTTTCGTCCCCCCTTGTGTCTGAGCTGTCTCGGTCCAAAGACTTGTACTTCCCGTCTTGATCATATGCGGCGAGAGTCGGCGTGCTGGTTGGTGTCGCCTCAATATCACAGTGATCCTTATCCTCGTCAATCTGCGAGACGATGGTGGTTTCAACGTTGACATTAAGCTGTACCTTACAAATAATTAGGAATGGAAAGATACAACAATAACAAAATCCAAATACGTACACTCTTTTGTGTCGCAGTTGGGCCGAGCATCCGATTCTGTCGCAGATCCTGAATAAGTGCACAAATTACTCCAAGCTGTACCGAACGATCTCGACGCACGACGTACCGAGAAATGACTCTTGTTAATAGGGCTGGGCAACGGGGTAAGTCCGTTGTTTTGCTCTCGCTCGCTCGAGTACATGCGATCGACTCTGAGACGTTTGCGCGTGTTTAGTCTAGAAAGGATTTGCCTCAGCAATGATAACTGTGCTTTGCGGACAAGCGTACGTAGCAAGAAGCGAATTGGCGTATACTATGATCGGTGTTAAGCTCATTTCTTAGAATTTGAATTTCAAAAGCATACGTTTGGCAATAGCAAAGTGCATCCCGAGGAAAATCAAGTTATGGCGCATGAGGAGCCACTGGGATACATCAATGTCAACCTCGGGATATAACACGAAGAATGGGCAGACAAACGCAGATCAACGAAGCTATTGTTACGAGGCTGATTAACGGGAGGTCAGGCTAACGAAGAGAGTTGAGTGATTCAGATAAACGTACCACGTGATGCCACCAGTTTCCAGAGTGTATAAAATCAAGGTGTTGATGATGTGGTTCATGCTGCAGGGGGGGATTGATCATGAGAAGTTGTCGGCATGAACGACCGTGTTATTTACTTAGCAAATCCGGTCTTTCTGCTCCCAAGGAAGATAATCATGACTGTGGTGATGATGAGCTCCACCGAAGCTGAGAGCGTGACACCCGTTGTAAAAACCCACTAAAGAACCTCGTAAATTGAACGCACGACACAATGTAAGGCTCCTACCGAAGGGTATGGCTTGATGAACAAAGAGTACCGTTTCAGGCGGATACTGCATATAACTTAGATCAACAATAATTAACGACCGAGGGACGCGACGTACATCTCGCCTGTTGATACTACATGATGCACAAGGAATATGAAGTAAGCCATCCATTGGTTCAAGGCATAGTACTTACCGCAAGCAGAAACTAAGTAAATAGTTAGCAAGCAGCTCATCAACACTAAAACCACAGTCACTCACACAGACGGAGGAATGCAAGGAACACCTAAAATGACATCTTTAGGTAAATCAGATGAAAAATAGAGATAGTAGACGTACCAGAGGGGCGGCGATGTACCACTTCTTCGTCACTGTAAAGATATTAACGACGTGGGGAACGTGTCGAACGACTTCTTACACATCCGAATTCTGTTTGCGAAGAAGCTGTGGCGGAATAGGTCCCTCAGTATCCTTCAGTCGGAGAACTCAGCAAGAAAGAACTGACCAGTGAACCATGAACGTAATAGCAGCTGTTACGGCCACAGAAAGCTATGAAAAATTGTCCAGTGAGACTCCTTTCTCAGGAAACCCTATACATACCCCGAGTGCGCTGCGAACAGATGAGCACAAATTGCAACACGGCGCGGTGGACGACTTACGATGGAATGACGTCCATATTTTCTGGCTGATTGAAACCTGTAATGAGCGACTGCCAGACCGCGGTGACGATACAGATTGTGTGCATCATGTCAAATCCCCAAACTACGAAAACCTTAAAACCCTGTCAGTGAACTCGTCTTAAGAGATGAAGGACTTCGATGCACCAAAATCTTTGTCCACACGAAGTCACCGGGGTATAGTTTGTAATACATCAGGCATTGTACAAAGACAATGCCGGTGAGACTACACATTCGTCAGTGCAACGACAGTTGAGTGCTGCTGCGACCTTACCCGCATGCAAAGCAAGTGCCAAGGAGGATTGAGCCGTATACTGTGGCGACGGTATTCACGTCACCAGGAAGATGCATCTTGGGGATGCGGAGGAATGGCGAAAGAAATCAAATGAGAGGACGTGGACACGGGAGGAACACTGAGGGATAGAACTCGGTGGGTCAAGCCTTTTGTACGTTATTTGTCCTCATTGACGCCAGACCGAGATTTCGGGCGGTCGACAAACCAATTGTTGCTTTTTTCGCCACATTCCGTTAAGTTGTCATAATTTCTGACGGTGAGCGCATCTTTGAATTTCAACAACCCTCGTGTCGAATGCTAAATGGATATGTCCCACGGGCGAACCGAGTCCCTAGCCATTAATTCGTCGTGTAATCGCAAGACCGTTCAACTCCATGAGAGTTTCATACTTGAGTCTATGAAGTCAGCGGTGAGTCGCACTAGCACATTGGGCCACCGAATAGAAGACATAGTACGCGTACATTATGGCAGAGGCTATCGAAGCCCCAGCGCGGAGGCGGGCAAAAACTTCGGATGATCGGAGCATCCGAATTGAATTATTACGACAAAATGGGCGGCACAGCTTGGCATCTTCGCTGTCGCCAGAACGCCAAGAGGCGATCGAATTCAAATAATTTGCGGCCCAGGCCGCATCTCCCGAGTCCCGAATGGCACGGGGAAGGCTAATAGTAATTCTTGCCATCCAAGCAGCCCACAGAACATCCTTGCACCAAGGATTGCTTGAAGCGGACGCTACTTGTGGTACACCTGGTATAGCTGATGTGGCTGCTTTTCAAGCTGCAACCCTCTAGTTGCCTGAAAATGAGCCGCGGAGCCTTGGAAAGTAATGCGGCTGTTGGCTGCCCTGATCACGAATGCATGTTGGCCCATCTTGATAATATTGACATCGAGATGGCACTCAGTTTATATTTTCGTGATCGTCAAACAGTCTTGACATGACATTTTTTACAAAGGACTATTTGACAATGTTATCGTTGAGTAGTTAGTTGCATGTAGCTACATATACATTCTTGAGATGCTGTTGAATTCTGCGATAACCCTGAGGCCTGAATTTATCACATATAACATCAATTATTTTTTAGAGAGTTTCAACTATCGACGACCTGATGCGCCCGGATGCACAGACGCATGTATTGTTTCTCGAGAGGTGAGTCAGCATCAGCGCCACCGACTGAGACCTTGAATGCACCTTATCGTAACTTATGTCGGAAAATAAACATGCGGTGCTTACTTCATTCATTGAATCGAACCCTTCCATTGATGCGCAGTTGAAACATGGAAGTTCAACGTCAGGAGAGGCAGTCTGAATATATCAAGGAGAAGTCGTAGCATGAAATGGGGGCACAATCTCGATCAGCCCAGCCTACCCTCGCCAGAGATGGGTGGACAACAAACGGAAATCGGTATCTTTTCAACGACCCTTGGCCTAGCCTCCAACCGAGTCGCGAGTACTTGTTGAACTCACTTACTATGTACATAGGTTAGGGCTACAAGCGCTTTTAGTGGCATCAAAAATAACACCAAACTTGTCAGACACTGCAAGCCTGCGACTTTGTGAGTGGTCACGCGATTCCCCGCGCACCTCGTGGGATTTAAGTTAAGTATGTAGCCAAAATAAACATATTCGTACCTGGTCCACCTGACCGGGAATCGGTGGCAGTATAACCCCTATAAATGACACCAACAGCGGGTGTCCCGTCAACGTCCTCGACGTCCATACTGCCTCAGGTGAGTGCTGTCGAGATAGTGATGCCGCCGTTCCTGCTCAATAGGCACCAGGATTATTTTGAATAATGCCAGGAACAACTTTACCCCCCTTTCCGACTGATGTGCGTACCCACCCGCTGCTTGTCATCGACTTTGGTCTTCTTAAAGCCGGCGACTCCACGGAGCTTGAGCGTCTTTGGGAGGCTGCAACATCCATTGGGTTCTGGTAGTAAGTAACGAATACCACATCCTAATGTCCAGATTATGCTTTGTATCTTTCCCTGGCTACTCAAGTTGGTACCTGACAACTTGCTAGTCTCAAGAACCACGCCGCCGACCAGGAAGTAAGCGATATGTTTGACATGGGTGCTGAGACTATGGCGCTCCCCCTCGAGGAAAAGATGAAGTTCGAGCAAGGGGACGAGGGGCGTTCGTTTGGGTGCATGCCAGCATCAACTTGTCATCCTTATCTAGACGCGCTCACCAACTTGATCAGATATAAGAAAGCGGGAGCAAATGCGGTGGATGCCAGTGGGTGAGTCAGTCATCGGCGATTCAGCGTCGTTTGGTTGATGGAAAGTCTACGATAGCCAACTGGACGCCGTCGAGTTCATCAATGTCTCAAAGGACGACGCGCTTGCCTTCCCGAATGTCGTTCACAGAACGTACCCAGCTCCAACCACTGCAGCAATTCCGACAGCTGTAGCCCCGTTCGTCCGCAAGTCACTCGAAGTCAACAACACGGTCCTTCGCATCTTCGATGATAAGCTGGGTTTACCAAAGGGCACGCTCGAGCGACTGCACTCCCATGAAGAGAATAGTGGCAGCGAAGCTCGTGTGATAAAGTCCCCGCCGATGCCTGGGAAGGCAGTCGCAGATAAGGCGACTTTAGGAGCTCACACAGACTTTGGGTCTCTGGTAAGCGGGATATTTTAATAACCCTCCCACGTAAGACCGATTTGTAACTTTCGTCAGTCCTTTTTGCATAATAAGCTCGGAGGCTTACAGGTAATGCCTCCCGGTCACACGGAGTGGTTCTATGTCAAGGTTTGTTGCATCCCTTGAAATGTTTGTGTCAAGACGCTCACGTATACCGCAACACAGCCTCTTCCTGGTCATGCCATCTGCAACATCGGCGATGCACTTGCGGTCTTCAGTGGAGGTATCCTCCAGTCCAACATCCACCGTGTAGTCCCTCCCCCTGGCATTCAAGCCGAACATGAGCGTTGGTCTCTCGTATTTTTCACTCGTCCAGGCAACTCCAAGGTCCTCCGCGCGCTCGCGGAAGATAGTCCTCTTATTGCGAACGCCGTAGAGAAACACCATGATCGGAACTTTGACACTGGCTCGACTGCCGCAGAGTGGTTTGCGAGGCGAGTCAAGTACCAGAGGATCAATAACAGGAAGGTCAGTAAAAAAAAGCATCTAGTCGCTCAAAAAGATATCGCATCGTGCGTTTTGCTGACGTGGTGAAAAAACCAGGGACCCGAGACATGGGCGGCAAGTAGGGGTACGGAACATACCACAGTGATGTGACGTTGCTTGCAGATAAATTGCTATCGGACGACTGAATTATGGCCTCCCCGTATTCCTTCTTGTTCATGCTGCATTTCTTGCGATCTCTTAATGGACGCTGCCCGGTTAAACAGAATTGGATTAAATCGTGGTGTTTGAATACGTTGATGTACGCCTAAAGTGCATTGTGTTATGTTTCTGATCACCTGTATCCGTGTCCTCCATAGCAGGTAGGGACACTCTGACAAACGTTAGCTATGAAGATCACGAAGGTATTGGTCTAGTCTGTGTTCCGCGACCCGGGGGGACTGGATAACTTGCCAAGAAGGCTTCTCACCAATTAGGGTCGATTTCCGCAGACTATCAAAACCTGGTGCCCAGCGGAAACGGGTCGATTTTTAGCACTCTACAATATGAGGAAGGAAGATAACGATTGCATCCGAACAAGGGGATTCAAAAGAACATCTACGAAAGGCCCACCACACGTATGCCCTGATGCCGCCCGCTCTATTATATTGGTGGCTTGTTATCCTTTTGAGCTATGGAGATCGACAACCAAACGGATCGCCGAGGAATATATCTTCAGACGAGACACAGAACTGGGTCAGAGAAGAAAACACTCACACATAGTAATCCTATCACCCAGCGAGAGTGCAATACCCTGTGTCTTGCTCCGGATTCGGACATGCCCCACAATGGTCCCCGCTTCCGTTCGCTCGATGCTGAGATTCGCAAGCGCGTCCTCGCCTACACGCGCGGATTCACGTGTCGACGTCAATCCCCGGTATTTGCAATGAAGCGTGAAAAATCAACTAACCAAATAGACTTCTTGCATACATGTTGGCAGAGAGGAAATCGCATTCCCCTGACATGGCTCCCTCCGGCGTTAAGCACGACATGTTGGTCGACTTCATGACATGTTTGAGATAGTCACGTGGGTCACTAATCAAATAGGTCACGTCAACGTGTGTATGCAGAGAAGTGTGAACCTGAGGCCAGGGCTGGGGACGTACGACATATTTGTTGACACATTGACCCGATTTTCCCACTCAAACTCCGTCCACATACTCCGGAACTATGGACACCGTGTCGTCAGCATGTCAAGTCCCACCACAGAAGAACCCAGGAATTGTTGGAATTACCTGAGTCTCATTGCAGTAAGCAGGTTTGATGTAATCCATAATGTCAATGTGGATGTCGTTCAAGATCACACAGGTCTCTGCAAGACCGGGACCCTCCCAAAGAATGCTTCCGAAAATGACACCCGTCTCTGTCGAGGAGACTTTGATGGTGGCTTTGATGCTCTGGAAGCCATGAGGGGCGATAGTATAGACGGCAGGCCGCTCAACAAGTTTAAGGTCTCCCAAGGTAGCGAAGTCGAGGCACAGGTTTTGCAAGGTATTGGGGGTTTGATTCACAAGAAGGACGTCTGAATGGGTGTCACTTATGGGCACGCTCGAACCAAGATAGGTCACGACCCACCAAGTAGAATGTCAAAGCCGTGCATCTTAACATACGCCTCGGCGTATATCGGGTCAGAGAAACCTAACAAACGAAAGCATAAGCACCGTACGGCGTAGTACCAATGGGTGTACTCACCAGTAAGCTGTGATATCCTACTCAAGTTAGAGAGGAAATCTTCGTGCACCTCGGCAGCACCAGTAGCTTTGCCCAGGTCATCCGCATACTGCCGAAATTTTGAGACAAGGAGCACAGAGACAAGTTTTGACTTACGTTTATCGCATCATCTGCTGATTTCTTCGAGAACTGGCGGAAGTTCAGTAGATCGTCGACCTGCACGATACTCTCCTTGGTGCTCTCCGCCTCTTTCTTTTCTGCCGCGCGCTTCTGCTTGAAGTGTTAACCTCTTGAACTCGACCTTTCCGAGTGCGGGAGCAGGACATACCTCCTGAGCACCTAACATCTTGCCATATGCGACCCTAGTATCTCTTAGGAACATGTCATTGACGTCACTACGCTTCCTCAGCTCACTCAGAGTCTGGATACAGCTCAGAATGCGCTCGTTAGAGTCCTCGTCGATCGGGACCGTGACAAATTTCGATTGACCAACACGAATGACAGAAGTCATGATGAGCATTACCTGAGTAGAGTTGATAGCATGAGATGGTGGCATTGGAAGAAGCCGAAGCTTACCTCCGCGCGGAGAGCGTTGGCTCTGGTGTGGTCATCACTCGACTCATCGTACCGGAGGACGAGTTTCGTCAAGGCAGCCGCAAGGACTGCGCCCGTGAAGAAGTCACCCCCCAAGATCAACGCTAAGGACGAAATTAATCGTCAGCCGCCAACGCAAGTTGCCGATAAGCATACCTCTGAGTGGAGGTTTCGACTTGCTGGTGGAGACGTTCACTGGCGCAATTGTCGTGTAGGCGGTTTCTGTCGCGTAGGTTCCATCTGCCAACACTTTCGGTCTTGTTCCTCCGCTCTGACCAGCGACAGTACCATCTTCTTCGCCGCCCTCGACCAAGCCATTTCCCTCCGCCTCCCTTATCTCGGCTGCCAAGATGGGAATCTCCCCCAGCACACCTCGAACCTCAATCATCGTTCGTTCGATATCACTCACACCCTCCACATACTCTCCCAATATCCAAAGGACGCCCCTGAACACCTTCCCGCTCTTTATGCTGCTGAGTGTGGCCGTTATTTTTTCGGTAATCGCTGGGCGGAGGGATGGGAACTTTTCGACGACTTCTCGAACGAAAGCGACGACATCCAATGCAGAGGGGTTGTTGGAGTCTCCAAGGAAGTCCATCAGAGCGTGCACAACACTAGCGGCTACTTCGGAGAACTTGATCGCCATAACGTGGATGCTTTGGATCAAAAGCTGTCGGTACTCCGGTGCCTATGAAAAGAGTATAAACGTTGTGGATTCTACATTGGAGGTGACAATCGGACCTTGTCATAATCATGTTCTTGCGTCCGCTGAAGCTGTTTCTTAAGGAACAACACAACCTCTTCAACATTCCGGGTAGAGGTCATGCTCAACACGATGCTCATCGCTTTCCGGCGTACTTCCATGTCGGCACTGTTTTACAAGTTAAGGAGAGGGAGGACTGGTATTAAATCAAACTTGCCTAGAGAGAACTTGCAGTACGTCCATGATGAGCCCATCCAATACGGCTCCGTGCTTCGAACGTAGCGCGTCAAGCCTGTCGAGGACGATGAGTTTGACATTGTTGTCTGATTCCTTGACAACAAGGTTCACGAAACACGATGCCGCAGCTAATGACATGCAGATTCTATCGAGTGTTCAGAGTTAGAGAAGAATGAAGAGCGCACCTTTGACTGCAGCGGGATTTTGTGTGAGCGTAGTGAGCGTGGTTGCAGCTTCATACTTTACCGCATGCGATGACGAGTTGAGCAGCTCGAACATGCAACGAATATACCGAGGCTATTTGCCGCCGAAAGCGCTTAGCGCACGAACACGACTATATGCACAGATATCGCTTACTTTATGGGTGGTATCGTTTATGCAATCCATCCGAGCAACCTCGATGACAGCCATCTGTAGCCCCTCATCCATCGAGGCAACCCCGTCCCAAACACTTCTCAACCACTCCACTGCTTTATTCATTGCCACGCTTGCGAGGAACACGAACGCGTTTCGCTTGCATGTCGCGTCGGATTCCGCAGCAAGGAAGGTCTGCATCATTTCCGCGGCATCCGGGACGAGAGACTCGTGTTCGCGATGGACGGTATAGAGGGCAAATACAGCAGCTTTCCGGACAT
Source organism: Boletus sensibilis (assembly GCA_038092655.1). Classification (NCBI taxonomy): domain Eukaryota; kingdom Fungi; phylum Basidiomycota; class Agaricomycetes; order Boletales; family Boletaceae; genus Boletus; species Boletus sensibilis. The sequence continues at coordinate 1,299 of JBBPQU010000228.1, read as the reverse complement.
ACGAATGACGGTGTTCGAGGTTGGCGCGGAGAGTGGGAACGAGTGGCTCGAGGAGTTCAACGTCTTTCGAAATCTTTTGTAGGAAGCGGAGGGTAGCGCCACGGATATATTCATTTGGGTGTTGCTGTGGAACATACACATCAGTCATTCAACAATCATCAGCAGAAAGGAACGCACGAGGTCGTTACGGATGGCGTTGCTGAAAGATGAAATTGAGAAGCGGACTTCTGGAGAGAAAGAAGATACACGCACACGACAAGAATCATCTCTTGCTTCAACTTTCCGTTCTCGTCATATTTTGGACAAACTTCCCAATAGAAGTGGAGCAATTTCTTGAGTTGCTTGTGCTTCGAGGGCATGATGTACTGGATGATTGGCATCAATAACGTAGGCTGGATAGGGTGAAACATCAGTCTACGATCTATCATATGCAGGAAGTCGGGTCCATAGATGCCCACCTGAGGATTACCATTGATAGTCGCGACGATAATTCTGCGCAACGTGTCTAGTTTGTCCTCATCAGAGCCCTTCTCGAGAGCTGACCGCAGCTCCTGTGTCGAGGGAGTCTCCGCAGTATCTTCGAATACCACCGTGTAACATGGAACCTCTCCTGACATCGTGCTCTCCTCGTTGTTGTCGTCGTAGTCGTCGAGCGTGATGTGGACCTGCCAAACAACCTCGGACGCCGATACAATAGCATATGGGAATCTTTTACCACTTTTGTAACACACCGATGGAACAACTGAGGTTCGCATTTGGTGGTGCACAGGGTCACCAACGCGTTGGCCATGTACTACGCACTTTGAAATGGACATCGTCCAATCCCTTGAAGTACAGTTGGCAATACACCCTTATACCCGATGCCATTAAAATTCTCCAACCACCCTCTCCAAGATCCATTCCCTACAAGTTTCATCGAGCAGGACAACAGGCACCTTCACTTGCCCAGGCCCGATGTTCATCTTCTCTGCCCTCCACTGACGATACTCAGTAAAGGTGCCAGACCTCACAATGCGGACAGTGGGGGACCGGACCATATCTGCCTTGAGCTGCCATTGGAATGCGGTATTAGTAGCTACGAGACCCTCGACCAACTCCGAAGGAGCAAGATGTGCGTTCGGACCTGTAGTTCGACCTCATTAGACAATCCATGATCAATGTAAAATTATTGGACAGACCAAGCGTTCCTGCGAGCTCGACAAAGTACCCCACAGTCGGGGTGCTTTGGCGGTCGTCGAGCACCGTGGTAAACTCAGTTACCTGCATCACGTCGGGACTGACAGCCTGAATGGCTGGTGT